>JABSTR010000654.1:0-42250 GCA_013339765.2 Haemaphysalis longicornis | reverse complement strand
GTGAGGTGTGCATTTGGCGGCACGTGCTACGAACGCGGAGAAGGGGGAAGATACCCCTGACTGTGGGGATGCTGAAGATGGGAGGGCAGCAGTCTGCCTGCCGGAGGGATTCGTTTCAAAGACGAAGGAGAACAAGAAAGAGTCCCAAACACGGTGTAGATGTTAAGTTCATATTTTCAACTAATTAGACTACTCTCATGGACTGGTCCATCCCCTTGTTGCAATGCACCATAACCACACAGGAGAGGAAGTAGAAGTAAAGTTCCCCTTCAAACAAGATAACTGGGGTTAGGTGCCCCAGCAATTCGTAAACCCTGTCTGTACTATGCTGGCTATTCTGCATTGTTTTACAGTGAAGGTAATTTGGCTGCGACCCCGGCTCTCTCTTACCAACGGGAGAATTTATTCGTAACTGCTGTTACCCCCCCCCTCCTTCCCCCGACACCAGCAACGCCGCTTTTACAAGTAGCACAATGGGCTCATAGTGGTGCTAGCGCTGTAATCAGCAGTTGCACCTGCAACTCGCCGTGTGGCGAAAGTGTGTCGACCGCTCGGAGAAAGAGGAGCGGGAATTGAAGGAGCGTAAGCGCAAAGAAGTGCGCAAGTGTGCGAAAACAAAGGGAAGCTGCCACGAGAGAATTTGCAGCCACCTCTGTGGCTGCCGCCTGAAGTTACGGCTCGTCGACTTGCTGGGAAACAGTACCGAATGAAGAGCAGTTTGCCTGCCTAAAACCCTTGCCGTGGGCCTATAGTGATGTAGGGCCGCCGGCGTGTTTGCTAATTGCGGCGGGAGGGATTTAGCAGGTAAAAGACGGGCTGGGAAGCTGCGTGCAGCGGTTCGCGTAGGTAGGTACAAAAATAAAAGAATTGAAGGTAGGTGAGTATAGGTACATACGAAATCTTTTTTTAAAAATTATCACCCTTACATTTGACGGTCGGCCTGCCCACGCCGTCAGCGTAAACGGCCACACCGGCGTAGAACTGACTGCTGCTATAGTTTCCACAACATTCATTGAGGCAGAGGAAGAACTTGCCGTCGCTTTGGCTGCCACCACTGGGAACGATTACCTTCCTTTAACGAATGACTACACAGCCGCCTGCCGGTACGTTCTCCAAGGTCGTGTACCACACGCAGCTGTCAAAACACCTCAAAGGGTATGTCATTTCCCGGAAACACACATCCTCTGGGCCACCAGACAGAGTCCTTCGAGGGAAATGTGGTGCGCTCGCCATTTCCCGTGTTCCTACAATTAGGGCCGTTTCTGAATAAATCGTAGACACGCAGCTCCATTACTTTCTCAAGCCTATCCCTCTTTTATCAAGAACAAAAATTCTAGCAGTGTACCAAAACGAACGACGAATGTTCCCGCCACCACATCCACATCTATCCAAAGCCGGGGCGACCACCTTTTGGCGACTTTAGTTGAACTCATATCATCATGGCACTCACCTCCACACCATGTTCTATACCCACTTGCTACCCTGCCTGTTTTTCAGTCCCCACCTGGCCCCTTTGTACCACATGGTATAAAAGTGTCAGAAAACCTCGTACCTTAAGCCGATTCTTCACCCGATCTACGAGCAGAGGGCGAGCCAGTTACCCAGCACCTACCACTCGATCCAGCGGAGCCTGCTGGAGAGGGACAGGGGATTGAGCGCGGACCAGGGCTTCCTGGACTAGAGGAAGCCACCCATCCAGCTGGCGTCTAGTCATAACCGCCTGAAGCGCACCTCAATAATCTTTTTCACTATTTTACTCACTTCCTCCTTGCTCTTGCTCGAACAATAGCTGCAATTATCTACCGTGATCGACTTTATCATTTTCCATAATTTCTTAGCATTTCAGCATGCAGTATTTGATACCGCCATTGAAACAACTCAGTTATACAAGCTCATTTTCTTCTTTTGAATTTCTGCTCCAAGTGCGTCACAGGTACTGTTTTCATCGTCACTGGCGTGACACACCCAGATGGGAGTGCACCTTGACACAGCCCAGAGTGCCCGCAGGATTTCAAATTTTGCAGCCAAAAACAGATCCACTCTTCAATAAATGAGGCATTTGCGTGCGGAAGAATCATCGGGAATTAGTAGAAGGGTAAGTCTCGTGCCCCGCGCGGGGTACGAGATCTAGCCCCCTCGCGGTGGCTCCTGCCCCGCAGAAGTGACGTCAAACTAAACTAGTCACGTGACTTCCTGTGACGTCACTAATTTTTTTTGCACATTTTAAGACGTTGACGGAGTGTGTGCGCCATGTGGGATTCCGGCCGTGGCTCCAAACGCAAACCTGCGCAACGTTACGTCCTCCCTGTTCTGTGGTTACGTCCTTATCGCCTTGCACAGCGGCTGCCTCGCGGCGCTTTTTTCTTGTTGGGAGGATTGTTTGTAATTATTCATTCAGTATTTTTCGTGAACTTGCTGCTGCTAGTCTTGGTAAGCCTAACGCATCCTATTTTGGCAAGCTGCTTCGCCACGCTTTTTTCCGTGCGCGTTTGTTGCCGTTAAATATGTTGCTAGCTTCATATTGTCTTGCAGTTCGCGTGCCATCGGCTTTATGCTCCTGCATTCATTGTCTACTTGTTCCGATCGCTACTTGCATTCCAAGCCTTGTATTTTGATTCTGGCGTAAAACGTGCGGATCAGTTTTCCAGCACTTTGCGAGCTGACTTTGATCACGTGATAACGCGAGCGACGCAGTGTCAGCGGCGTCAGTGTGTGCACGAATCAAGTATCGTCAGTAGCGCAGGGCATCGTCGAACGCAATCCGTCCTCACATGTAGCCTGTTCTGCAATTTTTCTCGCGGGGCACTGCAAGAAACCTTACTACCCCGCGGAAACGATCCGATCACGCTGCATGCAGGGAGCGCAGCTCCACTTTTGTGGGTGGCCTGGTGAATGGGAGAGCCTAGCAGCCGCCCGTCCATGGGCAGCATAGGTACTCAAGCTATCGCTGAAACCAGCCGCTCACTGGCTGGCTTCCTGTGCAAGGAGGCTCAAGCTCCAAATGTGCAAGTTCGGGAGAAGTCAATCCGATAAGATCGCCGTTTGTGCCAAGCTTGACACATGTGTTTAATAGTGCTTTCAAGTTTGGTGTGCTCAAGGTAAACAAGTGACTCTTGTTGTTCATCTATGTTTTTCGAATTTGTTGCTTCGAATAATAATATTGTGCTTATGATATGCAAGACTTTGAATGAGCTGCAAATTCTAAGCAATCTGTAGGCAGCCATTATTGAATGCACAGGAAACAACATTTTGCCTACCTTGAAATTGTCTACATAGGGTACGTGGAACTGCCAGCTAGCAAGTTTAATGAAAGGTTGTTATCTGCTCAATTATAGTAAAGAGGTAGCAAGGGATAGATAGGATATCCCTCCCTCCTCACCAGCTGATCGTCTGGCAGCGTCTCATAACTTCGTTCACAATTACCGCATGGATTTTATTTCCCTAACCTTTGCCCCTGTGCCTTCTGCCTTCTTCAACCCGGTTATTCAACAAAACTTCATCCTGCATCTGTTCTGATTATGTATTTTGGTACGCTAGTTTTGTGTTTACTCGTGTTTGGCTTGGAAGTCAACATAACCAACCACAATACTTTCATGCCCACTCAGTTGGATGGCCAGTAATGGTGAGAGCTTCTCTTGAGGCTTACAAACCCGCCGCGGTGGCTCAGTGGCTAAGGCGTTGCGCTGCTGAGCACGAGGTCGCGGGTTCGATTCCCGGTCGCGGCGGCCTCTTTTCTGATGGAGGCGAAAAGCAAAAACGCCCGTGTGTACGAGATTTCGGCGCACGTTAAAGATCCCCAGGTGGTCAAAAATAATCCGGAGCCCTCCACTACGGCGCGCCTCATCGCCTGCGTTGCGTCGGCGCGTTAAACCCTACAATCAATCAAATCAAATCTTGAGGCTTACAGTGGATTCACGATGTTTGATTGACTGACTTCAATGTACCCATCTGGAGCACCCTGTGGAATTCAACTTGACGTTAATACTTGTGTTCACAGCTGGTAATTGTCTGCTCTGTGTTTGGGGGAGGGGGGTGAACAGTAAAAGTTTCTAATTGCAAGGAGATATTTCATGTTCTTTTGCTTTTTAACTCTGTGCTGTGTAAAAAACTGTTTCGGCTAATTGCTTAAGTGACTATGCTTAGTCGTAAGGGCCATAATACAGTGTCCCATATTTTGTTTGCAACGATGCATACCCAGCAGAGCCCAACTGCTAGAAAGCACATTCTCTGGTGGTGGTAATTAGCTTGAAAAAAAAAAGGGGCACTGAAACTATTTTTTAAGCTAACAAGCCTAAAAAACATTTTATGGAGCACATCTACGAGGGAATGGTTCTTGTACAGCTTGACATTACCCTCTCCCGAGAGAACTTAATACCTTGTGCAGAAACTGGAGCCAATGACACCTATGTGGACGTGAATGTCTTTATTGGTGTTTGTGAATATTGCAGTACAGCTGAAAGCTGTATGTATCCTGGAAGGCTTCAACAATAAAATGACTCCAATGAACGTACTTCTGCTTTGGTGTCAATGGGCAGCATGTGAGCATTGATAAGTGCTTCGCTGTTGGCATTTATGTTACACAAAAACAGACTTGATCAGGCACTGTAGCAAGTCTTCATGAAAAAATACGGGAAAGAAACTGGACAAAAAAGCTGCGAACACATGGACACTGTTCATCACAGCACCTTTCCTTGTACTTCAGTACTGTTATTGTCGCTGTATTTTTCCCCAAAATATAAACCAACTCTCCCAGCTTCACACCTTCAGTCAGAAAGCAAACATAGTGTTTGTCAATCCGTGGCTGTGAAAGAAGTCAGTGAGTAGCTCTATTTTCCCTGCACAGTCTGTGGTGTAAAGTTCCCTTTCCAAACAAAACGCAAGGGTTTCTTGGCACAATACACAAAAAATGCCAAATAAGCTAGTGATGCCTTCTAGCACTACACTACAGTCCTGCAGGAAAGCCAAACAACCAAGTGATCTTTTTGCTTGAGTGCAAGCTCTGTAGAAAGAAAAGCAAGAAAGATTCCTTTTTGTTGACACCAAAGCTCTGCTGGAAAGCCCAAAAACGTGTGGCTTCTGTCACTGCTGATTTGCTGTAAGAACGGCATGTGAATGTATTGCAGTAAGGCATTTGTTGTGTACATCTCCTTCATACCTAGATAAATATGAACCAGGCTGGCTGTGTAACAAAAATGTCGAGTGAGGTAACAACCAAATGTTTTATGTAAAATGTTAGAATACTGTTTGTTATAAATAGCAATTAATGTTTTAATATGGTTTTGACTAGTTAAGTGGCCTGTTGGAAATCATAGGCTAAAACTAAACAAAAGCAATGTTTCATACAGCTGCAATCGTGTGAAAATAGCAAAAGAATGGTAAAAATCCTAGTAAATCGTTACAAGCCCCTGAAGCTGGCGGGCAAGTGGGCATTTGTTTAGAGACCACTGTTTAGGGGCACAGTAGGCAGGCTGTTACAGAGGCTACGAAGAAAAAATACAAGGTTCGTTCATTAAAACGACTTCTTCGCCCAAAAAACAAAGGACATCAATTTTATTGTAAACTTCAAACAAACAAGGTAGTACAGAAACTGTGTACAGCAGTGGAAGTTCCATACACACTTTCCGACATCACAGGATCTTGTTTGTGCAATGACAGCCACCGACTAACCCACCGCAAAAAAAAAAAAAAAAAAAAATACTGGGCAATTGCAGTGGGGCCTCCATTCCGTTTGATCGTATCACTTGAGTGCTAACGTACAGTTAACACACAGATAACTGCATTTACAGTGCACGTCCATATGACGTCACTCGTGCCCATATTACATCAATGCAGTTTGAAATTGGGATGTTTTTCACCATTTCTTTTGGTTAAACTCGCACCATTACAGCCTTGACCTTTGCCTATCAATTACATTTGCAGTGTGCTCGCTGCTTATACCCATGGACACAAACAATCCGCTGGGCTTTCACGTTTCACGTTCCAGGCAATCTTCAGATTCTCTTTGACGTTGACTATTGAGCCTGCGTAGAACCCACGGGTTTTCATATGCTCGAGACATTATGGTCGGCCAAGTGTATACCCTTCCTGTTACCGTCTGTACAGCTTCTTCTCTGGCCCTATCGGCTGGGTGTCCTGAATTAAGTCCCTTTGCATGAGGGGACTCGGTAAAATCTGGCCAACATAGCATATGCCGCCGGATATACAGCGAGACGTGAAGGTTATGCCAATGCAGCAGCTATGGCATGAAGCGCCTAGCTAGTGTACCTTTTGGAGGACCCAGGTCCTAATTTGTCGTAGCATCATGTGTGTGCCAAAATGTGAGGAGCTGAATGCATGACGTAAACTACCCGGCCACTATCTGGGCCACGGGATACCACACTGCCAATGTTCTCACTCTTTCACATCCTTTGTATCGCAGGCGTATTTCTGCCACATTTTACTGTAGTGAAATGGCTCACCACTACAGCTGCAATAATTTCTTCTGAAAAATCTTTTCAAGCGCTGAATACCGTGCATTTATGATGCAAGAAGCTCATGATCACCAGACTTTTCCGCGCACAAAATGTATTTCGGGTAAACAATTTTAAGCCACAATTTAATCCACTCGAAAATATATACAAAAAGCGCGACAAACTGCCGATTTTCGGGTCTTCTTTGCTAATCTTCTTAAAGGGGAAACTACTGTGCTGGGTTGTACGCGGTACATGTGTGGGGACACCAATGATTACCTTTTCTAGCTATCCGTGGTTTGCACTTGTAATGCGCACATGCGACCAGTAAAATATCAGTGGCCGCGTCTAGCCTACGTCCTGAGCACTGTACGTTCCGCGCTGCTGTCATTTTGAAAACACACCGCGATTTCAGGCCACCCATTTAAGCATTCTGAACTTGCCGTGGTGCAAACTGTTGATAGCAGATGCCGCCGCGCGGACGTGCCGCAGCAGGCTCACATATTCACGCTCGGACAGCGTCTTTCCTTGCGTTGGACGTGGGTTGTTTGAACGGGGCCACTCGGCTACGCGATGTTGGCGATGTCGCCTAACGCAGGTACCATCGGCATACAGCAGGCGGTCACAGGTCAGCACTACTCGGGAGCGGATTTCGCTACCGTGTGGAAAGGCTGGCTTGGTCCCTGCATACGGCAACGTTCTCGCACGTTCTGATACTGCTTCTAACTCTGTCAACTCTGCTTTATCTACGTTGTCGACCACAGAAATTCAGGGCTTTCGGATACGCCATAGCGGCAGCATCGGCGGCTTCCGCAAAAACGAACAAAAAAAATTCTTTTATAAAACTTCTAGCAAATGAGTGGCTTTCTAATTTTTTATTAAAATGTAAAAAAGTTTTTTTTGTATTTTACTACGCAATATAATAACAATTGCTGTTAATATGACGTCACTATGACGTATTTATGACGTCACGCGGGGCAGGAGCCGTTGCGAGGGGGCTCAATCTCGTGCCCCGCGCGGGGTTCCAGATGCTTGCCTTAGTAGAAACGTCCTGTATGGTTCTCGGAACATCTGCGGCAATACGACGGCTGTGTAGGGAATAAGTATAAAATCTGGGCAAGTTGGTTTCGAATCACCGCTTTAACAATGCGAAAGGGCAAGGCAAAGCCGAAGACGCAAACTCCAAACGCTGACTGACCACCAATCGCTATAACAGCGAAGCTGTTATAGCGAAGTCCCCCGTGAAGAATACGAAGAAAATGTCAAGCGCCTGACTGTGAGCCCATGCCTCGCGACGACCACCCGGCATTAAAAATGTGGTTGATGCCTCTTTCATAGGTATCGGTGAAACACGAAAGTGAAATGGGCCTTCAGAGGAGCATTCACATGCTTATTGTGCATCCATCTGAACTGGCACATCGCAATTTATATTACGTCGGTGGGGGCACGTAAGAGGCATCAATGTGAGACACTGGATTGCACACGCAGGAACATTGTGTAAATCCGACAGAAACTGCAGCGTTTTGAAAACTGCGCGAAGGAAACCGAACTGAAACCGAAACCAAAGCAGCAGGTGGCGGAGGGTTCCTCAATTCTCCCGCGCCCCGCGTGCACGAAGACGCTGGCATCGAGGCGCCAACTGTCGGCGCTCATTAGCGTCATGATGAACTACTTCGCTTTGCTTCTTCTAGACAACAGCACCATCTGAATAAAGAAAGTACTGGGCGAGATATAAGGCGCGTTCATAGACCTACTCACAATCAAATCCATGGCGCATTCGGCAGAGCGCTGTGTACCCCCCTTTGGGGCGAGAGAGTTTGAGGCTCGAATCCGGCGCCGCTGCGTCATTGGGACTTTTTCTGGTGATGTCATTTCCGTGACGGATATGACTCCGGCAAGATCTTGTTGTACCGGGGCATAAATCACCTCCGTGCTAAAAGCAGAGAAAATGCCAAGCTGTCTGTGTGCATCCCTCGTGACGACCGCCCAGCACCCTAGGCACACGTTGGTAAAGCCAAGGATACCCACTTTAGGAGAACAGCAAAGGTTGGCACAAAACAAATGAACTCCAGTGTTCGCCGTAACCGGGGCAGCATTATTCTGGGGAACTTTTTTTAGCATGAAAGTGCTGTATTCCCCGATACACCAAGATTTCCGTGACGTCATATCCGTCACGGAAATGACGCCAGCACAATGAACACAAGAGAAACGCGAGAAAAGGTTTATTGATGCGGATGATGCTGCCTTCTAGGCGAGGTGAAGTGAAGTAGTGCATCATGATGCTAACAAGCGCCGACAAGTGCGTAAGCTGCGTCGTAACGCCGCCGACGAGGGAATTGTGTGAACGCCGACTGATTTGATGCGAAGAGAAATGCCAGCGGGACGCGGAATGCGTTCGCGCGGGCAAGTTCAAGCTACAAATTCTACCTCTCGTGTTCCTCAGGCGGAGCTCATCGCAACGCACCAGCCTGCCCTATACGCCGCTGCGGAGCACGACCGAAGTGGTCGCACCTTTCCTGACGAGACCCGCTAGCAGGACGTCGCTCGCCATGCAAAGCGACAACACAGCCGCCATCCCGCAGATTATGCTCCTTTCGCTGCAGATTTCGTTGCACATTTCACTTTCGTGCTTTACCGATTCCTATGACACAGGAATCAACCGCAGTTTTTATTTGTAGATGTACGAGACGCATATCTTTGGTTTCCTCGGGCAATTTTTGTTAAAACTTCGTTCGCTTCTTTTTCGTGTTTTTGAATTTTTTTACCAATTTTAATAACTCAGCAACTACTTTTAAAGATGTCACGCCAATTCTGCTGTTTTTCTGGAAATGCAGGGTGTTACACGATTTGCGTATTCCGAATATTTTGATAGATATTTTAGCGTTCTTTGAGGCCATCTTTAATTTATCCTTTGTCTTTTTAGGAGTACAAAGGGTGCACAGTTTTTATCTGGAAGAATCATTTATCTGAATGTTTTACCTTGTCTATTTTTAATTGGTTTCTAAAAAATTTATTCGACAACTTATCTGTGTTTTGGCTACCATAAATGTAAACATGCTACTTCTGCTAATTCTGTCTTTTTCTGGAAGGGACGGCGTTGCAGTCCATATTTTCGCAATTTGGATTCCTGTTTCTTGCTTTTGTTATGACGGAATTTTGTGTATTTTCCAGTTTTCGGTGGAAATAAATAGGGCCCATATATTTCATAATTTAATATATTTCTGTTATTGAAAAAGAATGTCTCGTTTTCCATTTCTGCCTTTTTCGAAATCGTTGTCGTCAAATGAGCCACCTTGACGCTACTAAAATGACTAAAATAGTAGCTCCCAAAAATTCGGCAATGTGATGAATGTGCTGGACCTTACGGTTTGCTCATTTTCGCTAATATTCTGTTGACATGTTGAACATTGTTCTATGGTATTTTGTAATAAAGTATGTGTTTTTTGACGGTTTGTGTGGTCAGTGTTAGTGACTTCATTACATCATTTTTATGACAATATGTTCTTATAAAGTGCTTGTGTTTCAATAGTCTTTTTGACAGATTATCTTCATTTACTCGCTATACGATTAACTATGTTACTTTTGGCATATCTGCAGTTTTGTAGAAATGCAGAATTTATGTTACACGGTTTTCTCACTTCTGCTACTTTTTATCACGTTTACAAGCGTTCTTTTGCGGTCACTTTTTGGGATTTGTTTTTCTTGGAGGAGATTCATCATGCGCCTAATTTTCATTTCGACAAATCATTTTCGTAACAAACGAATTTGTTGTTATTTTTTTTAAATATTGCTTGACCAAATATTCCCTTACTCGGTTGTAACGCATTCTTGTGCTCCTTTCGATTTTCCCTATTTTTAAATCGGGTATCTATGTTCTTTGCGGGCTCTTTTTTGGTGTTTCATTTTTGGAGGGGATGAATAAGAAGCATATTTTTGAGTTTGGCAGAGTAATTTCGAAATCATTTTATTAATGCAATTTTTCTTTTATGTGTTTTGTTGCGGCGTGGGCCGACGATGAATGAACGACTATACAACCTGAGTGCACATCGGAAGAAAAAACCCTTTATTTCAACATTCGCATGTTTATAAAGTACCTTGATGTGCCCGCCGCTCTGCAGCGACGAGCTGTAATGCGGAGACCACCTGCGGTGAGAAAGAATCCGGCCCGAGGAGGACCCACGAGACCGGTCTGCCCAACCAGATGCCATGAACCGGTCATCTGGGATGGGTAAGGCGAGAGCACAAAACTCTGGAGAAAAAAATCACGCCCACCTCACCTCGCGGGAACCCCGGTGTGATGAGACGCTGAGGCGGGTTCAAGCGCAAGCGGAGAGCAACCGCCGACCGAAAAGCCGCCGGAGAGCGGCACAACGGTTATATGCGCCGCGCGCCCAAAGGAGAGGAGACCGCGGAAGAGAGAGTACTGCACATGCGCCGGCGCCAGTGTGTCTGCCGCGGCTAATGACGCAACACAATCCAACAAAAACCACTTTAACCCACCCGTCCAATCCAAATCCACTCCAATCCAATCCAATGCCCATCGCGAGAGAGAGGCATCGGAGAGGAGAGGGGGTGAGCGGCGGAGAGCGCAGCTCGCGCGGCGAGGAGAATGGGGGAGGGGCGGACGACAACAACGCCGACGACGCTGCATGGACAAGGCGAGTGAATGAGATGCAGGCGCATCTAAAAGTACGCTCACCTGAATGGAAATGAGTGGAAGCCTCACAGCCAACATCGTTGTTGGTTGCTTGGGTTGCGTTGGTCAAAATCGTGAAGGTGGGGGCTGCCCGAAGCGCCGTCACTGCCCACCGGAGTCCCACCTGCCCAATCGCAAGGACAGGGCGAACCCATCGCCTCCTACTCGGGATACGCAATATGGAACATGCTCCCTGTACGGCTGCGGAAAGGGCGACTAGCAGTTTAGGACTAGCCTCCAGCAGAGTTCCCAGTGCGCACGCAGTAGTACCCAGACACCTGACGCATACCACGTAGTGTTCAGGCGTAAACCCACGTAGTGTTCAGGGCCGAGTAAAACCACTCGCGAACTCTGTCAAATCAGACGAGCAACTGGTCTAGGGGTACATTCCGCCGAAAGAAGAACTCCGGCCGATTGCTCTCTGGGGTCCCGGATGGGGTAGAGGTCAGCCCTGACACAGTTTGTGCATGAGCCGCTAGGTGGGTAGGTCGAGTCCCTGGCCACCCCGGCTAGGCCGAAGTGGTTGTCAAGTCCGGGATTACCCCCCCCCCCCCCCGGGTGTGTGGTGGTTGGACGGCGGGCTGAGTTGGCCCGCCACTCCTGAAACCCTTGAAACCCTTGGTTCCTCCACACGACCGCGTAGGCCAGTTGCCGCGCACCCTTTAGCCGTCGGGCTCGTGAGCCGGACGTTGCCCGTGGGACACCACATGGAGGCGGGTGCGGTCAGGGGGGAGTGTACGCCCACTCCTACTGCTCCCCCGGAGCAGATGGTCAATGCTCCTGGTCCCACAAAGAACAGTGGCAACACCACCGGCCGTGATTGCGGAACTGAAGTCAAAGATACAACAGATTCCCTTGCTTAAAAACGGCTACATGGTTAAGTGATGTAGTTGGTTAGTACGTTAGTACACAAGCAAAAACACTATAAAAATGCCAGTTTTACAATGCACATATCTATATACTAATACAAGCAAGATCACATCATTTACGAAAAACCCAGCACTCTGGATGTGCACAAGTTCCATCCACTGCTGGCCAACTTAGCGCACTACAAGTTGTAGTCATAGCGCTCTGGCGATCGTCTCCTTCGTGGTTGCACCCTTCGTTGCGGTGTGACTGCTCCTGAATACCTGGTCCCCTGCGTAGCAGCAGGAGACCTGGGGGTCTCCGCAGCCGAAGAAGCAGCAGCTGAAGTCCTGGTGGTTATCTCTGGCGTAGGGCCCTCACATGCAGGCGGAGGTATTGTTTCCTCCCAACGTATAAAGTGCGGCAGAGGCTCGTAGCACCTTTGAGAACTTTGGTGCATTACACATGTTACCGTCATCCAGGGGGAAAGAGGATGGTCCCTTCATGCTGATCACTTGTCTTGGGCGGCTGAATATCAGATCGCCCTTAAATCTAATCGTGGGTTTCTTCTGTCGGACGCAGTAAGCAACGTCAACTGTGGTTTCTCTTGGAGGCCTCGAGCGTCTGTGTATCGTTTGCAGTCCTGTTGCTTTTGCTTCACCCGCTCACGTAAATGACGGAGTTCCAAGTGGGGACCATCAAAGAAGGTGACCGACGGATGCCCGACGGCATCCAACCGAGTTCTTGGCAGCCGCCCGTGTAGCAGAAGAGCTGGAGCCCTTGCCGTTGTAGCATGCGGCGTGCATGGGTAAACACCCCGGTATTCTGTTACCGCCTGGTGCAAGTGTCGCTGTTCAAGAAGCACCACCTAAATGAAGCTTTTTATTACTCTGTCAAAGCACTCCAGTTGCCGTTTGCTTGTGAGTAGTACACTGACGAATGTTTCACCTGTATCCCACGATCTTGCAGAAAAGACTCAAACTCTCGAGATGCAAACTCTGCAGCGTTACCCCAAAAAACCTGTTCCGGGCAGCCTTCGCACGCGAACACGACACTAAGAAGCGTATTACTGTGCTGGTTGTAGGTTCGCTTCACAATTGCACTTCGCGCCATTTGAAATAATAAACGACAAGCGTGATCGCATACCTGCAATCGCAGGGCGTCCTGTCGAATGGGCCCACAATGTCCATGCCTGCCTAGTTTGAGCCATGGCTGCTTTGGAAAGGGGACTGGTTGCAAGGGTGTAGTTCGCACCTAGACGCTCTTGCCTCCTTCCTGGCATATGGTACACGTCTATATAGCTAGCTCGACTTGGATGTACAAGGCTGGGCGCCAATATTTTTCTAGCAGCAGAGGTTTTGTTCGCACCACCCTGGGATGCGCCTCATGCACTGGGCGATTACCTGCTGCGTGAGTGATGTCGGAACCACAAGCCGTTCGGCACGCAAGATCAGATTGCCTACCAGAGAAAGTTCGCCACGCACTTTAGAGAACGGCTCAAAATCATCTGACAAAGATTTGTGCGCCGGCCAGGACCATTGCAAATAGATTTTGCTTAGTCGCAATGTGCCATCTTGCGACAGCGCCTACTCAAACTGCTGTCTGGTAATGCAAGAAGGAATTTAGAGAACTAGTACCACTTCATCTAACAGCGTTTCTTCATCCTGGAAGGACGACGCGGTAAACGTGAAAGTACGTCCGCCACTTGATTTGCGACCCCTTGCGGTACTCGACTGTGTATTTGCACCGTACACTCTAAGAAAAAAGGGCAGAAAAAACTCCGTCGCATGCCCCCGCGCGAGGGACACGAGTAAATGCAGAGCATTGGGGTGGTCACGTGGCGTAGGTTGCGGTAGTTGGCGGTGGTAGTTGTAGTTGTTGTTGTAGGGGTTGGGTAGTTGGGTTGCGAGACGAGAGAGAGAGAGAGAGAGAGAGCGAGAGAGAGAGAGAGACGAGAGACGTAAGTACGTAACGTGTTATGTATTGTCATCGTTTGCACCCCACCCTCTCTGCGGGGCAATCGGTTGGATCTTTATTATTATTCTTTTCTTTCTTTTCTTCAATTAAGCAGGACAGTGCGCAGGAGTAGAATGGAGTGAGCCGCGCCGATACCCGCTTTATATTCGCAGTGCGCGCAGTAGAGGGAGAGGGGGTAGCACCTGCTGCTGCAACGCCTCTATCAGCGCCGGAGCACGCGCATGCGCGCCCGCACCTGTTGTTGAGAGCGAGGAGGAGCGGGGGAGGGGCGCACGTTCTGGCTGGCTGCGGACGCCGATCGCCAACGGACGGGTGACATTGTGAGTAAAAGAAATGCTCTGCATTTAAAAGGGACAAAAATGCGTGTTTTCTCCCCCAGCCCAGCGAGTTTCTCCCTTTAGCTCATGACACGTAGCGCCCTCTGTACGGCCTCTAGGAAACACGGACACCGGGAGCATACGTTCTCCCCTGTCGTCTGCGATGTGCCGTCGGCACTGACGCCGATAACGAAACCGTTTTTTGTTGTATAACGGCTTTCACAGATCGGGCGTACGCGATTATTCTGTGCAGCATCGCTCCTGCAATGTGGTGCTTCCTCGCCCTCTCACTGTTTTTTATCACCGTGAGCTGGCCACGGAAACGCAGGGTTCTCCAGCCGTGTGTTTCGCGCACATTGTGTGGTAGCCGCTGCATGCTTCCTGGGTACGAGTCGGCTGCGCCCAGTTCAACGTTACCACGGCATTTGTGGACGCTTTCTACTCACTCCCAACGGCAAAAGAGGGCAGCGATTATACTAAACTGCCCCTTTCTTCATCAACAAACACGGGCAGCAGCATATTGATGCATCAGTGACCAACAACAAAAGGACCTCTGCGGTGGCATTTGAGCTGGCGTTTCCAAATGGTTGCCTGACCCGCGGTGCGCTCTTTGCTAAAAGAGCGAACGTAAGGCAACGAGTGTCATTACTCAAACATAGGCCCCTAAGTTTTCGTTACACGTTTTTTTTCTTCTTTGAGCTATTCTACTGCATTTTTACAAAACCTGAACCTAATAAAAAGTTCCAACTGCACAAGCTACATTTGACAAAACAGCAAAACACAGCTCAGACTCACGCATTGCTGTCGGTTATTCGAAACAACCAACAAGCTCATTGTTCCTACTTGCACGCTCTGCAATCAGTGGTATAAATACTTTTGGCCGTTTAAGGTGTAGTTGTGCTTTGTGATCGCACGGACGTCAAAAGTATAGTATGTGTTGTGCAATGCGTATGTATACGCGTATTATGTATACGTGCGCTGTTGTCTATTGCATGTATTCTGCTTTGACAAGGCCTTTAATGAAGTGTATGTTGCTGTTGTTGCTCTGTGGCGCTTGTTTCTTTCCAATTTGTGCCCGCAAGCATGAGGCCTCTGTAGAGTATACTAGAAGTTTACGCCTCTGTAATATTGGTATATTTACGTTAGCCATATAGGGAACGCCTTGATGTAAGCGCCAACTGATAGTGCTACTTAGTAGTTGCCCCTCGCTCTCCCCAACTGTTTTTTGCGACATCTATCGGTCATTTTAAACGGTAAGTTTGCTTTACTTCGAGCTCGCTAGATGGCAAGCAGTGTCATCTCCTCTCTCGGACGCATGCGGCGGATCCGTTTTAAAGACGATAGTCTTTCTTGGGCTCCTTAAACCGAAAAATTTTGGTCTGTCTGTATGTCTGTATGTCTGTCCGTCTGTCTGTCTGTGACTCGATTCAGCCACCCGGCCAAAGCAAAGCAATGCCTGCCCATTAGTCTTATATAGTAACAGCTAAATCTACCCGTCTATGTCCGGTGTAAGGTTCATACTTGTCAACATTGTTGAAGAAGAACAAGACATTACGCAAATATGGCAGACAGCAAATCAATACAGAAGTGATATTTGCAGTGTTCCTTTATAAAAAAATCAAACATGCTTGCTTTTGCGAAATTAAATACTTCATCAACTGCAGAAAAAGAATTCACTTCGCCGTCGCCTACTGTCGCCCGCGCCACTATAGCTTCTTGCGCCATTTTAACAAAAACCGGCAACAGTTACGCAAGTTCCACTAGATAGGTTCCAGTTCTGCTTGCAACGAACGTGGAGTAGGGAAACGCGGTTCTATAAACGTTGAAGTAGGGCGCCTCGATTAACGCGCGTCTCCACCGTACAGCAGCGTTCGCATCGAGACACCCGGTTTGGAGCAGTGGAACGCGGGAAATTTAAAATGATTTAAGCAAACCTTTGGCGTCTTTACCTTGGTGAGGAGCGCGACGCAAGAGGAACAAGCATGAGAGGTGAGCGGCAAAGCGAAGGGAGGCATTTAATTCGCAATAGCCGATAAAGACTATCGTCTTTTGACGACATTTGCAACGAAAGGAGCAGATACGCGGCCAATTTTTTGTGTTGCGTGCACCACCTTTGCGCCGAGCTGCAGACTATCTGCGTTTTGATGCATCGGTTGCAACAAGGTAAGGTGACTAAGAACTTGTCTTTCTCTAACGGTCGCATTGGATGCTTGTGATCGCGTGAGCCGGTGAACGGCAGAATTGCAATTTTTTGTGAGATAAAGGCAGCATTTTGTATGCAATCGTTATGACTTCTCTGTTTACAGCGGCGCGTTCTCGCTAAACGCATAAAGGGAGCGCTTACCGGCACGGATGCAAATCGCAAATGCACGATTGGCGCCTTGGCTTCCCAGCGGCAGCTCTAGTGCGCGGTAGTTAATGTTTTGGGCATTTTAGCGCATTTTAAGCGCACACAACGACAGTAACCTACCTATTTGTACTTCCTCGATCATCAAACCGATCAGCTCGCTAGGCCTTTCTCGCATAACAAGCCTTGCTCGGGTAGCGCCGCCAGGGGAGGAACGCTCCTCCATTAGCTCACGAAAGGGGGAAATCTTCCTCCACTCCTCGGGGTAGAAACGCACTACTCCCGCTTTCAACCTCTATATACCTCTTAGGGAGCAATATATGATACATTCCTGTTTCACCCTTAAGGGAGAAACTACGACACCCTTTTTTCTTATAGTGTAACAGGCGTTCTGCCCAGGGGCGTCTTTCTGTCCCTTGAGTTGAAAGCAACGCCACCAAGGCTCGGTGATCAGTGATGGGCAACGTGAAGTGGCGTCCCCACAGGTACACAGGTACGCGGTTCTCGTTCTACTTCTGAATATTTCCTCTAAGCTGGCGAAAAACTCGAGACGCGAAAGTGACAGTGTGCAGTTTATGTCCATCCAACTGCTGTAAGACAGCTCCAAGCCCGCATTCTGATGCGTCAGTGGACACTAGAACTGGAAAAGATGCAATGAAGATTCTGAATATAGAGCTAGATGCCGGCGAGTCTTTTGCCTTTCTGAAACTAGCGTCTATCTTGTCCGAGCAAATAATTCGCTGCCCCTTTCTTAGCAGAACACGCATTGATTCGAAAATATCAGCGAAGTTTGGAATAAACCTAGCATAATATTCCCCCAATCCCGGAAATGATCGAAGGCTAGCAGGGTCAGTTTTTGCTGCAGTGTCTCGGATGGAAGCAACCTTTTCCCTTAACGGCACAATACCATTTGCGGTTATCCTGTGGCCCTAAAACGCAAGCTCTGGCGTATCGGTGACACACTTGAGTCCTGAGTTTGAGTGCTGTTTCTATATTACGCCTCAGCACTGACGTATGATTAGCAATGTGCTACTCTGTGCCCTTCCAGAACACACTGATGTAATCGATGTAGAACAGGGCGCCGCTGCAACCCTCCAGCATTTTCGATACATCACTTTGAAAAGGAGATGGTGCTGAAGCGAGCCCAAAACAAAACGCTTAAAGCAAGGGGGCCCTCGTGTGTTGAAAACGCCGTTAAATCGTCGCTCTCTGGGTGAAGCATGACCTGATGGTAAGAGGATGCGAGGTCAAACATGGAAAAGTGGGTTGCCCCCACTGTACTATGCAATAGCTCTTCTGTATTAAGGAGGGGAAAGCTATCTGCTACGACGGCTTTGTTTACCTGTCGAAGATCTACGCCCAGACGAATACTTTCACCCTTTTTTTTCAACCACGACAAGGGGGGACATCCATTACGACGCCTGTATTTGCTGTATGACGGGAATTTTTTCCAAGCGGCGGAGTTCATCCGAGACTCGTAGCCGCAGTGAGAGCAAAACGCACCTGAGTTTTAAAGCAACTGGCTGTACTGTCGATCATGTTTTGACGCGCTACCCAAAACCCTTTGCGATGCCAAGTGCTGAATGAAAAAAATAGTCCACACTCTTCAACTAATTCTTATGGAAGGTGACTGGGCTGCTCCGCCTCGGCTTGACGGCAGAGTGCTGCGCTCGAGTGGAACTACTCAGTGCTGTCGTTAGAAGGCTCTGTAGTGACAAGCGATGACGATCCACCAATACCCAAAAGCGAGGTGCCTTGTTCAAAGCCATAAAACAGAAAGAATGTACAGTTATTGTACCTACATCATCGAAAAACCAAAGAATTGGATTCTTCGAATACTTCAGTTGTCTAATTCGACGAGGTAAAAGCGCCTGTCCTTGAAATTCTGGCCTCAACTGGTCATGCGTGCAACTTGAAATTATAGAGTTTTAGCTAACCATTTTGGACCATGCCCCTGGTATCGGCGGCACGCTCAGCGCAACCAGAACCACTGCCGTTCGCCGCCAAGCGCGCTACGCATGCGCTATTGCGCTCCCACTCACTATCGGAGCGGAACGGGCCGTCAAAAACAGTCCGCTAAAACTCGCTATTGATGAACCTAAACCCACAGGAAAGTTACATTCGTTCGGCCAATTACAACTGATAGGTAAATTGTAGGGCGAGTGGATGTCGTCGCCGCCAGAATGCTCAATACCTCTTCAGTTGGAGAATTTTCGCCGTCTAGTGCACGAACCGGAGCGGCGGCTCTTCTGCATACCGAGCGAAAATGATCCATAACACCGCAACTATGGCACTGTTTGTTTTTGCCGCGACAGCGGAATGAAGCAGCGTCGTGCCGCAGTGAACAGCAGCGGTAACAATGTGCCGCCGGAAGGAGGCGCAGGACCCTCAAAGTTCGTTTTGTAGTTTTATTGTTAGTTTTTTTGTATTTTGGGCTGAGTGCGCAGAGAACTGTGACGCATTGGAGGCCTGGCGATTGGGCGCTTGGGCATTTAAAGCTTTGTATTGTGCAATAATAAACTAGTTGCAAGTCTGCGCTTTTGCCGTGTTCATGTATTCTTATATCAGTTAATTTGCGCGCAGTTTGTTCTTCGAGATGCATCATTACCAACTCGCCCAACTCTGAACCCTTTTACGGCGGAGTGTTTTCCCGCATTTACGCGTTGAACATCTGCAGTGGCAAGTTTATTAAGATCATTGGTTGCCTGTTCAAACTGCGTCGCTATAAGTACAGGTCGAGCGAACGAGAGAGCCGACCCTTCTAGCAGCAACCGCTCGCTCATGTTTCGCGATAACACGCCCGCAACGAATTGGTGACGCACGGAATCTTTCTCAGAAAGGAAAGAGCATGTAACGCGGTAACGTACTCTAGTAAAATTTAGCTCACCGTTTTTTGAGGGTCCACTTGGCTCCGATAAAAGGCGATAGAAAAATTACGGATGCATGGAACACTTCGCCTGGAACGGCATTGGCTCCGGTTGCGTTCAACAGGCCACCGATACCGGAGCGGTGAGCTAAAACTCTCGAATTATTGCTTCACCCACGTTCTGCACGCACCTACCGAAACGGTGCAGTTCGACCACAACATTGGTTGTTGTCGTGAAGTGCGCATGTAGCGCTGCGACAGCGATATGGTTGACGACGACGCTTCATGCTTTGTCTCTGTAGTGTTGTTGATAGTTCCGGATTCTTTATCAGTAGTTTTTCGCTAACGGGGCTTAGCGTTGACTGAGGATGGAAGCGGTAGAGTCCGAGATATGCGGTGTCTTCGACGCCGAGGGTGTGGAGTATATATGAGAGCCTCGTGACGGTCCGACGCACAGTGCGAAGCGCCAAATGCGAGCTGAAAATTCTCGAACATTCGGATCTATTGCGGCCAGGCAACAGTCGGGCGGTCAGGCGTGGGCAGGAAAGGGGACGGTGGTGCCAGGCCTGAAACACTGACGGCGCGGGAAGCAGTTGGCGAAAACCACGAAAATTACGCCCCCTGCTTTACGAGCATCCTCGTCGCCTATGTTGTGGCGGCATGTGAACCCACGAATAAACGACTAGACAACCTGAGTGCACACCGGAACAAAAACCTCTTTATTCTAACATGCACATGTTTATATGCCCAAACAACACTGGCGCCACCAGCGGCAGTGATCGCGGAACCGAAACCAAATATACAACACGTTTTTTTTTTAACTCTGCAGGAACACCTACGTTTATTTAGGTAATTGTAACATATAATTGTGTTACTTCCGGCAATTCTTCATTGCGATAGAAATAGACGTTTTACGCGTTTTGCTTGTTTTAATTTATTTTAATATTGCCGCGAACCATACATTGGGTTTGTTTATTTGTGTTTTGCTTTTACCGGTCTGTGTTATCTCTGCGCCAAGGGAAGCGCGTGTTTCGTTCTTTCTTTCCGTGCCGCATGTGTTATTTGTTGTGATAAGGAGAGCATTCCGATCTAACGTGAACAGCCCAGAATAATCTTCTTGGATCTACTATGTTCTCGATGCGAATCGACGTTTCGAGAACCACGCGCGCCGAAAGATAAAAAGCCTGCAGTGCGGACGCCGAGGCATTCGATTCGACGACACTCGCCTGCGCAAGTCACTTTGTTGACCGCTGCTTCGCCGCCTCTGTATTCTTTTGAGTTGTTAGGGGAGCACAAGTTCGCTCCAATAAACGTGTTTCTCATTCCACACAACTGCATCGTCCTTGTCTTCGTGACATCTGGTGGAGGTGCGGGGTACGCACCCTTCATGCCCACTACAACCTCGAAAAGCCACCAAGCCAGTCGAACAAGAGCCAGCCCCCGCCTGCAAGATTTACCGCCCGAGTTCGGTTTGATGCCAGAAGGGCCCAAGAAAAGGAACGCTGCAACCAACACCATGGTGCAAGAAACAACGTCGCCAATCGTCCTGCAGCAGCCCCGGGAACCGCCATCGTTCCGAGGAGCCCCCGCAGAAGACCAGAAGAATGGTTGGAGAAACTGGAGCGCGTCCGGAAATTCAACAGGTGGGACGACGCAGAAACGTTCCGGCACGTTTTCTTTTACTTGGAAGATTCGGCTCGCACTTGGTTCGAGAACCACGAGAGCTCCTTGACAAACTGGGCTCAGTTCAAAAGCGAGTTTACTAAGACCTTCACTACCGTCGTGCGGAAAGAAAGAGCCGCCCTTTTGTTGGAAATGCGCACGCAACACCCCAACGAAGGTGTCGTGATCTTCGTTGAGGAGATGACGCAGCTATTTCGCCGCGCGGACCCCGAAATGACGGAAGAAAAGAAGTTGCGTTTCTTAATGCGCGGAGTGAAGGAGGAACTGTTTGCTGGACTTGTCCGAAATCCGCCCAAAACCGTCGCCGAATTCGTGACCGAAGCCAGCACCATTGAGAAAGCCCTCGAAATGCGTGCTAAGCAGTATGACCGCAACTTTGTTGGCGCGGCCAATGCGAACGACTTTGGCAGCACGCGGATCCCGGCCGACAGCCTACGCGAGACTATCCGCGCAATAGTGAGAGAGGAGCTGCGAAAACTTCTCCCAACGCCGCCGCAGCCCCAAGTCGCTTCCCTCACCGACGTGATTAGAGAAGAAGTGCAACAAGCGTTGGGAACTTCTACGCCATCCGAGGTACCCCGAGAGCCACAAGCTATGACATACTCCGCGGCTGTTCGTCGACCCCGCCCAGCTCCAACACGCCGTCAAGAGGCCCCGCCGTACCGCCGCCCACTGTCACCCGCCCGACCCCCGGTAGCCCGAAACCAGACGCCGAGGAAGACGGACGTATGGCGAACTCCCGATAACCGTCCTCTGTGCTACCACTGCGGAGAGGCCGACCACATTTACCGTCGCTGCCCATACAAGAGACTCGGACTGCGTGGTTTCTCCGTCGGCGCACCTCTCCCTCTCCCTGGCCAACGACCACGTGAGATCGACGAGTATCTATCTGAAACCAGTCGTGGCCCAGCGCGTTTCAACCGTTCGCCGTCGCCCTACCCCTACCAATCGCCGAACCGCCGTAGCAACGCTGACATCGCCCGTGGAAGGTCCCCCAGCCCACGCGGGGGAAACTAAAGGCGGCAACTTCTGGAGGTGAAGTTGCTCTACGGCGAAAAACTAGAAACCCTCCAACGACGCAAGGACGCGCTGAAGACAGTGATTCACGACATGCCCTCATCCCGACGACCCGACCTAACCCTGACGAGACTCCCGAACACGACGACAGCTACACGGCGCGACGCGTACCCGACCTGACCGAGACGTCCGTTGAGAAGACGACGACAACGACGATGCACAGTAGCCGACCATCAACACGTACAAGCAGAGATACGACGCCCCGACGAACCCGGAACTCGAGGACGACTGCATCTGACGTCAAGGTGTCCATCGATGGCTTTGACGTAGTCACCCTCGTAGACACGGGAGCTGACTATTCGGTAATGAGCGGACCATTTGCGTCTAAACTGAAGAAAGTTATGACCAGATGGGACGGTCCGCACATACGCACAGCAGGAGGCCACCTCGTGACGCCAAGTGGAACGGGCACATCGCGCGTCACCATAGACGGCACAACGTACCCTGCGGCATTCGTCGTTCATCCTAACTGCTCCCGCGACGTGATTCTCGGAATGGACGTTTTGACGGACAACGGCGCAATAATTTATCTGCAGACCAAGTCGATAACATTTTCCTCCAATCACTCCACGACGCCGCAGCCGAACCCCGATCACCGTGCTGCTGTCAGGATCGCCGACGATCACATCACCCTGCCACCCCGCGCAAGCTTGATGATCGCCGTGTACTGTGAGGATGCTGCTTCTGACATCGACGCTATCGTAGAGAGTGATCGAAGGTTGCTTCTCGACCGCGGTGTCTCCGTCGCAAGAGGCATTGCGCACTTTAAGCAACGCCAATCTCACGTTTTGGTCACTAATTTCACCGAAGAGTACCAGCATTTAAACAAGGGAGCTGCAATTGCGTTCCTCGAAGAAACGCAAGAAGCAAGTGATGTGATCGCAGTCGCCGACTTTGAACGCACACCCGTAGAAACATTCAAGCTCCCGCAGCCATTCGACGTGAATCCGGCGCTACCGCAAGAACAACGGAAAAAATTATTGGCTTTGCTGCGTCGCTATAGCGAATGTTTTTCGTCGAGCGCAAAACTACGTCAGACCCCTCTAGCGAAGCACCGAATAATAACCGAAGATGGAGCCCGACCTACTCGACAGTCACCGTACCGCGTCTCTTCACACGAACGGGAAGCCATCCGGACTCAAGTCGACGACATGCTGAGCGATGACATTATACAGCCATCGAAAAGCCCCTGGGCTGCGCCCGTCGTACTCGTAAAGAAAAAAGACGGCACATTAAGGTTTGGCGTTGACTACCGGCGACTGAACAAAATCACGAAAAAGGACGTGTACCCCCTCCCCCGAATCGACGACGCCCTCGACCACCTCTGCCACGCGAAGTACTTCTCATCGATGGACCTGAAGACCGGCTACTGGCAAATTGAAGTGGACGAGAGAGACCGAGAGAAGACTGCATTTATAACCCCAGACGGCCTATACGAGTTCAATGTGATGCCGTTTGGGCTGTGCACGGCACCAGCGACGTTTCAAAGAGTCATGGACACTGTGCTAGCTGGCCCTAAGTGGCACACCTGCCTCGCATACCTCGACGACGTAGTGGTATTCGCCCGGACTTTCGACGAACACCTTGCAAGGTTGGAGTCTGTACTCGATGCCATTCGTACGTCGGGGTTGACGCTGAAGCCTGAAAAGTGCCGTTTCGCATACGGGGAACTCAAGTTCTTGGGCCACGTCGTCAACGCCGCGGGAGTCCTACCTGACCCGGCAAAACTTCAGCCATTGCGAACTTCCCAAGGCCGAAAGACAAGAAGGGCGTGCGGAGATTTCTCGGGCTGTGCGCATACTACCGGCGCTTCGTCGCAAACTTCGCACGCATTGCAGAGCCACTCACGCGCTTGACGAACGATAGTACCCCTTTCAGCTGAGAAAACGACCAAGAAAAAGCATTCGGCGAGCTGCAAAAACGCCTCCAAAGCCCGCCCGTGCTCGCTCATTTCGACGGAAATGCCGAAACGGAAATGCATACGGACGCCAGTGATATAGGCTTGGGTGCCGTCCTTGTCCAAAAGCAAAGCGGCTGCGAAAGGGTAATCGCCTATGCTAGCCGTGGTCTGTCGAAGGAGGAGAAAAACTATTCTGCCTCTGAGAAAGAGTGCCTGGCTATTATATGGGCGATTTCAAAATTTCGCCCATACGTGTATGGAAGGCCATTCAAGGTTGTAACAGACCACCATGTGCTGTGTTGGCTCGCCAATTTGAAGGACCCCTCTGGCCGTCTTGGGCGGTGGAGCTTGCGCCTGCAGGAGTTCGACGTTACAGTCGTTTATAAATCCGGCAGGAAACACTCCGACGCCGACTGCCTGTCCCGCGCCCCCGTCGACCCACCACCACAAGACTCTGATGAAGACAGCGCGTTTCTTCGGGATCGTGACGGAGAGCGACCTAGCCGCCCAGCAGCGTGCCGACCCCGACTTACGCGTCATAATCGAGTACCTCGAGGGATGCAACGTTGACGTTCCTAGGACCTTCAAACGTATCTTACCAGCATTCAGTCTGAGAAACTCCGTCCTTGTGAAGAAGAATTTCAGCCCCGGAACAAGAGCGAATTACCTTCTCCTCATCCCCGCGGACCTTCGTGACGAAATTTTGGAAGCGTGCCACGACGACCCGTCTTCCGGACATCTGGGCACAGCCCGCACTATTGGAAAAATCAAGGCGAGGTACTACTGGCCCGGCCTTACCTCTGACGTCACCCACTACGTCCGGAGCTGCCGTGACTGTCAGCGACGAAAAACGCCGCCGACAAGACCCGCCGGACTTCTGCAACCGATCGCCGTCCCATTGAGACCATTTCAATAGATTGGAATGGACCTTTTACGCCCGTTCCCTACGTCACGATCACAGAACAAGTGGATTGTCGTAGCGACAGACTACATGACGCGCTACGCAGAGACCGCCGCTCTTCCGAGGGGGACTGCACAAGAAGTGGCGAAGTTCTTTATAAACCAAGTTGTGCTGCGACATGGAGCCCCGGAAGTCCTAATCACAGACCGCGGAACGGCATTTACTGCGGAGCTGATGCAAGGAGTATTACGCTACAGCAACACGGATCACCGAAGAACGACGGCGTACCACCCCCAAACGAACGAACAGAACGTCTGAACAAGACAATCGCAGATATGCTGTCAATGTACGTTGACGTTGAACATAAGACTTGGGACGAAGTCTCCCGTATGTCACGTTTGCGTACAATACGGCTATCCAGGAGACGACACAGCTGACACCGTTCGAGCTTGTCTACGGTAGAAGGCCGACTACGATGCTCGACGCCATGCTTCCGCACGTAGAAGACGACGACCTCAACGCCGACGTCCACGGATATCTTCAACGTGCGGAGGAGGCCCGCCAGCTCGCTCGAGTTCGTATAACGGACCAGCAGCTGGTGGATGCGGGCCGCTACAACCTCCGACGCCGAGACGCCGACTACCAACCAGGGGATCGTGTTTGGGTTTGGACTCCCATCCGACGACGCGGACTCAGTGAGAAGCTCCTGCGACGATATTTCGGACCCTACCAGATTCTACGACCTGTTGGCCAACTTACCTACGAAGTGATCCCCGATGGTGACTCCGGCACATCACGACAACGCACGCGCCCTGAAGTCGTCCACGTGGTTCGCTTAAAACCTTTCTAAGGACGATGACGAACTTTTATTTTCATTTGTTCGGACTTTCGCTTATGTTAGCATCGGGTCGATGCAATCTTAGAGGGGGGGGGGTAATGCCGCGAACCACACATTGGGTTTGTTTATTTGTGTTTTGCTTTTACCGCCCGGCTGCGCCGGTCTGTGTTATCTCTGCGCCAAGGGAAGCGCGTGTTTCATTCTTTCTTTCCGTGCCGCATGTGGTATTTGTTGTGATAGGGAGAGCATTCCGATCTAACGTGAATAGCCCAGAATAATCTTCTTGGATCTACTATGTTCTCGATGCGAATCGACGTTTCGAGAACCACGCGCGCCGAAAGATAAAAAGCCTGCAGTGCGGACGCCGGGGCATTCGATTCGACGATACTCGCCTGTGCAAGTCACTTTGTTGACCGCTGCTTCGGCGCCTCTGTATTCTTTTGAGTTGTTAGGGGAGCACAAGTTCGCTCCAATAAACGTGTTTCTCATTCCACACAACTTCATCGTCCTTGTCTTCGTGACAATATACTTATTGATTTCTTTTGCCGGTAGTTTTAGTTTGGTGTTCATTTCTGGGAAATATACTGCACGCAAATAGTTTATTTATTCAGTTTATTAAAAATGTGCATATTTTTGTTACTTTTGGATTGTCAAAATTATGTGCGACCAAATATATCCCTTTACGCTACAGTAAAGATCGTTTGTGGTTCGTTTCCCCGAAGTCCGGTGTCGATCAGGAACCCAATTGCCCGGGCTCCGTTTGATTTTGCAGCAGGCTGGCAGGGCGATGGTGTTGAAGTTCTTGTAGATGGCGTACCAATTGACTAACTCGAGGCGTTGGGGTTGATTAAGTGAAACGAAGAGTTATATACAGCTATTTACAGTGGGATATATGGGTACACGAGTAATAAAAGCGAAAACTTCAAACTTCAGCTAGACACTAGCTCCAAGTGCGCACAAATCACTTGAGCTTCTCCACTTCGTCTAACTCGAGAAAAGAACGAGCTGCGCTTTTACTGGAAACTCGAACGCAACACCCTAACGAAGGAGCCGTAATCTTCATCGAGGAAATGAAGCGACTATTTCGTCGCTAGGACCCGGATATGACGAAAGAAGAGAAACTGAGGTTTCTGATGCGAGGAATAAAGCAAGAACTTTTTGCTTGCCTGTGTCCGCAAACCCCCAACCCCCACCCCCCCCCTCCCTCCCCCCCCCCAAATCCCCCCCCCCCCCAAACGGTGGCTGAACTCGCGTCCGAGGCGGCCGCAATGGAGAAGACGTTGGAAATTCGCACGAGGCAGTGCGACCGTCACATTATGCACTAGTTGCGGACACGATGAATGCCGGGGCTGTTAGCTCTGACACACTTCGTGAGACAATTCGCGCTATCGTCAGAGAAGAACTGCGGAAACTTTTCCCAACAACGCCGCAACCAGAAGTCAACTCTATGAGCGACGTGATCCGGGAAGAAATTCAACTCGCTTTGTGGACCTCTACCCCTTCCGAAGTATCACGTGAGCCTCAAGCTATGACCTACTCCGCGGCTGTTCATCGGCCCCGCCCTGCTCCAACGCGCCATCAAGAAGTCCCGCCGTACCGCCACCCACTGTCGCCCGCCCGGCCCCCTGCAGGCCAAAGCCAGGCGGCGTATTCCCAAACCATATCCCGTAGGGGCCCAGGCCGACCACACCCCCTAAGCAGGGGCGCAGCCAATGAGGTTAAACAATTGCAATTTTTTAACCTCCTTGGACGCAGCACCGTGACGTCTCTACCTATATGTGCGCGACTTCATGCGAGATGGATTTTTTCTTTTTCCCCCTCCCCTCGTTTCGGTTGCTTTGCGGGCGGCCGATGGTTTCGCTCCGCGGGCAACTTGTGTTGTACTATTTATATTTATTCCTGTTATTTCTTGTTTATACATTTGTACACTTTTTTTGTGTGTGTGGCTTACAGTTTAGGCACGAGCTGTGACAGAATGCTTGCGAATTAAAAGGCCAGACACTACAGAAATATATATATATATGTGGTAGCTAAAAATGCGTTGCAAGAAACAGACACAAAGTGCTCATCTATACCCATCAGCGGATCTCTAAAAGTGACAATTTTTGGCCGCTATTTGGACTCCGAGATCACTATCGCAAAAATAGTGCGCCAAGGAGATAACTTTTTTACTGAGTTTTATGTCTGCTGCGACTATCGTGACTTCAAGCTCACGATCAACTACTCATTAGTCCCAGCGAAAAGAATATACGTATCTGAGTGAGTGTAACACTGCATTAAATGAGAGGCCATGGGGCCCTGTGGGAGCAAGGATGCGGAGAAAAGGGGAAGGTCACAACTCGCACAATGAACACAGTTGTAGTCTTGGGCTCCTAATCGAAAAATGAACACAATAAAGTCAGTCAGTGGCAGCAAAACGCACAGTTCACACTTAAATGTGCAGTTCACACTGTGGACAATGCACTTCACACTTAAAACAGTGTACGCTGCAGACAGTTCACGTTGTATATCGAACGGGGAAGTCGGCCAGGCTGCTACACCAATTTGTAGAGTCTGTTTTCAAGGGCGTACTCGGTAATTGCTTCTATTGCGGTGGGATCGTCACGGACCCGACTAACATGTTCCTGTTCAGTCGCAGGGGCGGGACCTAGAGTTAAAAGCTGGTGGCGATTACGGTGGAATAATGGACAGAGCCAAATTAAGTGGTAACGATTTCGTGTGCCTTTCCGATTACAGGGAGGGGGGGCGTCAGCGCAATTCGGATCCTGCTGGAGCTGTTTATTTAAAAATAACGTATCTTATGCAGCAAAATCTGTGTGCATGAAGCACAAATTTTTAAAAATAACTAATCGACATTGGCAACAGCGTGAGTGGTAGCACGCATGATTACTGATATCAAACTCGGCCTGGTGGCTTCAGTGAATAGACTGTGGTCAATTGCCCTGTACAGAAGACATATATCAAACTCCTCGAGTACTTCAGTTGCTGTACAATCCAACTATTACTTAGCCCTTGGTTGGTATATATTTTCGATATTGTTTCCCAAAATTGTTATGACCAGCAGTGCAAATTATGCAGAATTCATGACCGAGTGTAAAACGTGTACGTTTGAGCTGGTGTCTTTCTTATCAATGTATCACCCTTGCAAGAAGGATTCACACCTTCCATTGCTGTTAACAAAATGTCAATGTTTTCCTTAGTGGCACTGTTCCTGATAAAGAATAATGCAATGAAGTTAATGTTAACGAAATTCAATGTAATAGCTTATGAAAGTGCCAAATTGAAGCAGCTCATGCAGCTGTAATATTTCGGAAGAGTAGGACAGTTTGTAAATGTAGTCATGAGTAATTTGCTGCCTTTCTTGTTATCCTTACCTGCAGCACCGAATCTTGTTTTGAGGTGTGTATATAGTGAAAGAGCACCCAACTCAATTGTATACCCTTCTGTGTGCTGTAGAATGAGCTTTCAATGAGGGTGTTTGCTTTCCGGACTGTGTATAATTGCCACATGCGCGTGAAGGGTCCATCCGCGCGCGCCCACTTCGAGCACCGAGTCGAGCGCTTATTTAGGAACACGATCGGAGGTCAGCGTCAAGTTGCAGGTGCGCAAGAAGAGCGCGGAGAGATCAGGGGCTCAGGTACAAAAGGTTAGCACATGTGCGTCAGCTTCCCCAGCGCCGCAGGCCAGCCCCTTCCGGAGCGAAACCATCGGCCGCCTGCCAAGCAGTCGAAACGAAGGGAGGGGGAAAAAGAAAAAATCCACCTCGCATGAAGTCGCGCACATATCGGTAGAGACGTCACGGTGCTGCGTCCAAGAAGGTTAAAAAAATTGCAATTTTTTTAACCTCTTCGGCTGCGCCCCTGCTTAGGGGGTGTGGTCGGCCTGGGCCCTACGGGATATGGTTTGGGAATACGCAACCAGGCGCCGAGGAAGACGGACGTATGGCGAACCGCCGATAATCGTCCACTGTGCTACCACTGGGGAGAGGCCGATCACACCTACCGTCGCGGCCCGCACAGGAGACACGGACTGCGTGGTTTCTCCGTCGACGCCCAACGCCCCCGACCCGGCCAGCGCCCTACTGAGATGGACGAATACCTGTCCAACACCAACCAAGAACCATCCCGCTTACGCTGATCGCCGTCGCCCTACCCATACCAGACGCCCAAACGCCATAGCAATGCTGATTTCGCACGTGGAAGGTCCCCCAGCCCACGCGGGGGAAACTAAAAGCAGCAACTTCTGCAGGCAAAGTTGCACGATCGCGGAAAAAATGAAAACCCTCCAACGACGCAACGACTCGCGGAAGACGATGATTCCCGACATGCCTCGGCCCGACGACCCGGTCTAACCCGGGCGTGACTATCGAACACGACGACAACCACACGGCGCGACGCGTACCCGACTTGACCGAACCTTGCGCTGAGAAGACGACGACCACGACGCACAGTGCCCGACCGTCAACAAGCAGAAGACGAGATACGACGCCACGACGCACGCGGAACTTGAAGAAAGCAGCGTCCGACGTTCAACTGTCTATCGATGGCTTTGAAGTAGTCGCCCTTATAGATACGGGAGCCTACTACCCAGTCATGAGCGGACCATTTTCGTCAGAGCTGAAGAAAGTTATGACAGATGGGACAGTCCGCACATTCGCACAGCAGGAGGCCACCTCGTGACGCCAAGTGGAACATGCACATCGCGCGTCACCATAGACGGCACAAGGTACCCTGCGGCGTTCATTTTGCTTAGCTGCGCACGTGATGTAATTCTCGGAATGAACTTTTTGACAAACATTGGGGCAATAATTGATCAACAGGCCAAGTCTATAACATTTGCTTCCAATCACTGCATGACGCCGGAACCCAACCCCGAAAACAGTGCTGCTATCAGGATCGCCGACGATCATGTCACCCTGCCACCCGCGCAAGCTTGATGATCGACCGTCTACTGTGAAGATGCGGTTGCTGACGTCGATGCTATCGTAGAGAGTGACCAAAGGTTGCTCCTCGGCCACGGTGCGGTGTCACCGTCGCACGAGGCATTGCGCGCTTTGAGCAACGCAAATCCCAAGTTTTGGTCGCTGATTTCAGCGGGGCATACCAGCATTTAAACAGGGGCACTGCAATTGCGTACCTCGAAGAAACGCAAGAAGCAAGTGACGTGATCGCGGTTGCCGACTTTGAACGCGCACCCGAAAATACCTTCAAGCTTCCGAAACACTTCGGCGTGAATCCGGCGTTACCGAAAGAAGAACGGAAGAAATTATTGGATTTGCTGCGTCGCTACAGCGAGTGTTTTTCGTCGAATTCAAAACTACGTCAGACACCTTAGAGCAGCACAGAATAATAACCGAAGATGGAGCCCGACCAACCCGACAGTCACCGTACCTCGTCTCTTTACACGAGCAGGAAGCCATCCGGAGCCAAGTCCACGACATGCTCAGCGACGACATTATACAGCCATCGAAAGGCCCTGGGCTGCGCCGGTCGTACTGGTGAAGAAAAAAGACGCCACAATAATGTTTTCCGTTGACTACCGGCTATTGAACAAAATCACCAAAAACGACGTGTACCCCTTGCCACGAATCAACGACACCCTCGACCACCTCTGCCATGCGAAGTACTTCTCATCGATAGATCTGAAGACCGGCTACTGGCAAATTGAGGTGGACGAGAGAGACCGACAGACGACGGCATTTATAACCCAGGACGGCCTATACAAGTTCAAGGTGATGCCGTTTGGGCTGTGCACGGCGCCAGCAATGTTTCAAAGAGTCATGGACACTATGCTAGCTGGCCTGAAGTGGCGCACCTGCCTAGTATGCCTCGACGACGTTGTGGTTTTCGCCTGGACTTTCGACGAAAACCTTCCAAGGTTGGAGTCTGTACTCGAGGCCATTCGCACGTCGAGGTTAACGCTGAAGCCTGAAAAGTGCCGTTTCGCGTACGAGGAGCTCACGTTTCTGGGCCGCGTCGTCAACGCCGCGGGAGTCCTACCTGACCCGGCAACAACTTTTGCGATGGCCAACTTCCCAAGGCTGAAAGACAAGAAGGGCGTGCGAACATTTCTCGGACTGTGCGCATACTACCGGCGCTTCGTCCCAAACTTTGCACGCATTGCACAGCCACTCACACACTTGACGAAAGACAGCACCCCTTTTAGCTGGTAAAACCACCAAGAAAAAGCATTCTGCGAGCTGCAAAAATGCCTGCAAAGTCCGCCCGTGCTCCCTCATTTCGACGAAAACGCCGAAACGGAAATGCACACGGATGCCAGCGATAAAGGTTTGGGTGCAGTCCTCGTGCAAAACCCAGGCGGTGGCGAAAAGTTAATCGCCTATGCCAGCTGTGGTCTGTCGAAGGAGGAGAAACAGGGCCTGGCAATTATATGAGCGATTTCAAAACTTCGCCCATACGTGAATGGAAGACCATTCAAGGTTGTGACAGACCACCACGTGCTGTGTTGGCTAACCAATTTGAGGGAACCCCCTGGCTGTGTGGGCGGTGGAGCTTGCGCCTGCAGGAGTTCGACGTTACAGTCGTCTATAAATCCGGCAGGAAACACTCCGACGCCGACTGCCTGTCGCACCTCTCGTCAAATATGGTGATACTCTGGCCCACTACCGCAAAGAAGAACAGTATTTCCGGCTCCACATCCACAGATATCGAGACGAGAGGCCACCATCCTAAGTATACAAACGACCTCCTATCCCCAAACCAACCTTCACGCGATCTACCCCACCATATACCCGGCTACGTGTAATTTCAGCCCCTTTCCCGGCACGCTATACCACCAAGTATGGGAGTGCGGACAAACCCCAGGGATACCCCCAAACATTCCCCTCTTACAAGCAGTGGGTGGCCTGCTTGAAATTTCCGGACCCTGGGACCCAGCGCATACTGGTGAAAAGGGTCTGGACTGCCAGCCAAGGCCAGGGCATCCAGGACTAAGGACGCCACCGCCGGGCGGGTGCCCTACGAGCAGCACTAGCACTCGTGGAATAAACATTTATTTCTCGTCCTCCTCTTGTCTTTCCTTTGTCTAGTGTTTTATATCCCCATGTAACACGGTCTTGTCTATGCAGTAAGAATATTTTGTTTAAAACGTACTCGTGCACCCCTGTGAACTCTCAGTCACTCCAGCAACTTCGGCACACGTGCACATGCACGGGTAGGTCACACTGCAAATATAAATAACTGTTGCCCCGCCCCTTTGTTTGCGGGAGCGGGCGAAGGGTGTTGTGACACTACACTACTTAGGCACGGAATAGACGAAAAAACCACGGAGCATTCGTACCGCGGAACTGCACACCGAACTTATCAACAGCTCGTCACCAGGGCATTGCAAGAAGCTTTTGCATTGATATCCTTATGATGGTTCTTCAACTTAGGCTCTAATTCTGCGTAATGGTCTCATAGCCCTCTTCGACATATCTGCTTGGTTTTTCACACGTCGTGAGCCGTCTCCAACAATAAACGGCACCAAAACCTGTCCTATCCGACCGTTAACACGATGGCTAACAAGCAGCCTGCTAAAAAACTGTGGGAAGCCCAACTACATTCACTGGCTATGGGTACAAAATAGCTGATGCGGTTCATTTTTTTCCTTGTTCAGACAGTCACTCGAACATCAGGCTGCGCTGCAGGTTCCAGCGGCGTGAGATGAGACACTTCTTCGACATCTGACATATTGCCAACGGTAAGTATCCTTAACGTTATCAGCTACGAGCTGCTGGAAATAAAGTATGGCCTAACGGAGTTTCTGTGTATACATACCCAAGGCACCGAGAAGAAACTTCGTGCCGCGAGCAAAAGGCACCATTTGTATTGTGTGGCTGCAATGGGCTACGGCGACAGCGAGCTCATCGTGAGCATGAATCGGACCACCACGTGAGTGATGTGCACACTGGCCACGATAGGCCCTTCGCTGAATGCCTGCATGAGCCCCTTGAGGACGAACGGTCGATCAAACCATGTCAGTTACTGGAAAAACATTGGCCCCTTACGTGTTATGCTCATGGCAATTGCCGCAGATGCACTTCACAAGCACAAGAGCGTGTACAGCATGGCTGTGTTACCAACCTGCACTCGCATGCTCTTCCTCAGGCGTTAGCTTAGCACCGCACCAACTGTACTCTTACCTTTCCTCTGTCTGCATATTCCAGAATGAATGAATGAAACAAATCTTTATTAAAACAACAGGTGCAGTTGTTAGGGCACCCGCCCGGTGGAGGGGATCCCTAGTCCAGGATCCCCTGGCTGCGGCTGGCTGCGCGGGCCCTTTGCACCAGGTCAAGCTGGAACGTAGGGTCCTTGCTGGTCAACCGCGCCGTCCACTGTTGTATAGAGGGGTTGGGGATTGGGTGCAGGTCCGGTGTCTTTTGGCACTCCCACAGCTGATGGTATACGGTACCGGGCGCTTGGCAGTAGTGGCAGGTGGCTGGATAGTCTGTCGGATAAATGGCATGAAGAAGGGTACGGTGTGGATACGTGTTAGTTTGAAGTCGTCTGAACGTTGTTGCTTCATCCCTTGTGAGTTGGTGGTGTGGAATCGGGAAAATTCGCCGTTTGTGTCGGTAGTCCGCCAATATATCTGTGTAGCGCAAGAGAGGTTGCGGATTAGGTGGATGAGGTGGTGACTGCCCCGTGAGAGAAACCGCCCGGTGTATGTAATCGCGGGCAGCGGCGTGAGCCGCCTCATTCCGCTCAAGGGATTCGTTTCCTGGCACCCAAACTACATAAACTTCGGGAATGCTCTGTCTTGTTAAAAGAAGACGAAGTGCCGTTTTATAAATTCGACCTTGTAAGTAATTTCTGCACGCTGCCTGAGAGTCGGTAAGTATGGTGATTGGGTGATTGGCAGTGGTGATGGCGTGGCGTGGGCTATCGCGGCTTCTTCGGCAGTATCAATCGCTGTGGTATTGACGGTGCAGGATGTGATCTCTTTGCCCCGTCCATTCACTACACAAGTTACTTGGGCCGGATGGTGCGGATAAGGGGATGCATCCACATAACAGGTATTTAGGTCATTTGCATATCTGGCGGACATGGCTCGGGCTCGGGCAATTCTTCTGGCCTTGTACTCTGGACGCATATTTCTTGGTATTGGGGCCACTCGTATGTGCTGTCGAATCTTCAAAGGTATCCTTGTTTTCTGATCTTTAACAGGTGGAGTGGTATAATTTAATCGGTGATGAGTTGCGCGCCCCGTCGTCATTTTCTTCAGGCGCTCTATCTGAGAAGTGTGGTGCGCTTCTTGTAATTCCTCCCAACTGTTATGTACGCCTAATTGTAATAATTTAGATGTCGATGTCTTCGAGGGTAGCCCGAGTGCAGTCTTGTAGGCTTGGCGAATAATTATATTGAATCTGGCTTTTTCGTTCGTTTTAAGGGCCAAGTACGGTGTTCCATAGGTGATTCTACTTATGAGTACTGCTTGTATTATTTTGAGCGTGTCAGGTTCTTTGAGGCCATATCGTCGATGTGTGACGCGCTGAAGTATGTGTGTCAGCTGGTTGACAGTCTTCTGGAGGGGAGCGATTGTGTGGAGCCCAGAGCCATTTTTAGGGATAACAAGTCCAAGAATTCTCAAGTGAGGCACATTTGGGACGGGTTGCTCATTTATGAATAGGTCCGGGTCTGGGACGGTGGACTTGATTTGTTTCTAGTTACCAGCACTAAGTGTTAAAAGTGCCGATTTATCTGGAGCACATTCAAGACCTCGTTCTCGAAGGTATCTTTGCGCCTTGTCTATAGCGGCTTGAAGTGCTTCTTGTTGCTCACCCATGGATCCTGTAGGCGTCCAAACGGTGAGATGATCTGCGTATATGGCGTGACAAAGGTAAGGAATATCTTGCAATAATGGTGGGAGGTCCTTCATGGCAAGGTTAAACAAAAGTGGCGAGATGACTGACCCCTGTGAGGTGCCACGAGCGATCGTCTTGAAAGAAGCAGACCGTAAATGTCCAATTCCAATGGTCGCGGTGCGTTTCGTGAGGAAGGCTGCGACGTAATTGTACACTCTCTGCCCTCAATCAATGGATGAAAGGCCCTGAAGGATAGCGTGGTGACTGATGTTGTCGAAAGCACCTTTTATGTCTTGAGCCAGGATGCAGCGTTTATGGTTCTCGGGAAGCCGGTCAAGAATGTCGTCTTTAATTTGAATAATTACGTCTTGAGTGGATAAGTGTGGGCAAAACCCATACATAGTGTGGGGAAAATGGTCATGGTCTTCAATGAATGGGGATAGACGATTTTGGACCATGTGTTCAAATAATTTTCCTACGCAGGATGTAAGCGATATGGGTCTCAAGTTCCCTGTTGTTAACGGCTTTCCAGGTTTAGGTATTAATGTTACATCGGCATGTTTCCACTGTGGGGAGATTTGTCCCGTTACCCAATTATTATTTATATAGTCTAGAAGGGCTTCTAATGCTTCACAGTCGAGATTTCGGAGCAGCTTATTCGGAATTTTGTCCTTTCCAGGTGTAGTGTTCCGGGTGAGGTTTAGAGCGGCGGCTTCTATTTCGGCAAGGGTAAAGGGGGCATCCAGTTCGGTGTTAGGGGCGCCATTGTACGGTGGGAGAGGAAGCGTAAGTTGGGCGCTGTCTTTCCATGGCTTTTGTAGCTCCTCGAGGAGTTCCGCCTGTTTTCCGGGATAGTTATGAATAAGTCTCTTTAATTGATGGGTTATGGATGATTTAGATTCCTTCTTTCCCATGAGGGATTGAAGCAGATGCCATGTTGTACGGGTACCCAGTGTACCCTGCATTGCGTACAGAATTTAGCCAAGTTTTTTTGGCTTAGTGTTTTAGCATATTCAGCGGCTTCCTGCGTTAATTTAGCTATTCTGATACGTATTTTTCGATTTGTTTTGTGCTTTCTCCATCGCTTAGTTAGTGACCATTACATTATTCAATTGCAAATTTCGAGCTATGGCATATTCCAGAAAAATGGACTGGAAAAAAGAAAATTTGTGTACATGCCGCCCCTTAGTTTTGTAAGGACACAAGCTTAACAGCGCTCATTTTTTTAGTTTCCAGCATGGTTTTCCAAACTGGCGAATATTTTGCAAGGCACCCGACCCATAGCAGCCTTGCATATCGGAAGGAACACTTAAGTATTAACCGGTAAAATTAAAGAAAAAGAGAGAAACGAATGCATATAGACAGACTTCTGTTTATTTACGTTGCATGTCGCTTTGCCTCTAACAGTTTCATCAATGTACATTCTAAAACACAGCATTCTAGCTCCACCATCCAACGGTTCTTTCGTGGCGTGTAGGACAACAAATTCCCAATGCGGCGGTAGCGGCGCTGGTGTTAGGGGGGGAGGGGAAATGGGGGACGAGGTTTTCACTAACGGAGCACAATGTAGACAACGCGGCGAATTTACCCAGCGTTACCCGCGGGGAAGTACCTGCTCTTCGGCAGCGGCGTCCTCGGTACGGCTGTGTCGTTCTTTAGCGACGGTTGTTTTAAGTGCGAATGCACTTCTTAAGCGACCCTGAATCACGCGTCCACCGCCGTCCGTCCGTCCGCACCACATACCCACTTATGGCGATTGGCCAAGAAGAGTTCCTAATTTCTTTAGCACTTACCCACTTAGGGCGATTGGCCAAGAATCGGGCGTGAGAAGGGCTAATGCACCCGCTTAAAGGAGTACTGACACGAAATTTCAAAGCTGAGATCCACTCTAGCAATCAAGTACAACGACAACACAAATAGGTGTCTGTGAATAAATGCATCATTCTTACTTTGTAGTTGTGTGTGTGTGTGTGTGATCTCTCTTTTGCGAACATTACCGAACCGCGCAAATTAAACTCCTGCATTCGCACTTTCACATTCTTCCCCTCGGGGAAATGCGGGGAATTTTTGGGCCTCTTTTGGCGCAACTTCGCGTCAATTTCGCGCTGCCTTCGCATGGCTTGATTAACTTCCTCGACAGCGCCTCCAGCGTAACCCGCACCCGGCGTAAAATTTCAAGTAAACAGTGTTTTTTGTGTGTTTTCCTGAATTTTAGGGTTCCATGAGCCCACAAACAAAATATAGAGCTTGAAGTAAAAGTTATATTAGATTTATTTATGAGGCAATTAATTAAGACATCTTCAAATAAAAATTTTGTGTAGAGCAATGACATCACGTTTGGACATTTATAAACGTTATGACTACATGAACCTACAAACAAAAATTCACCGTCGTAGTGCACGTATTTATAGATTTACAAGCTTCGGAATAAAACTGAGATCGCCATCTTTTTCAGCCTCTATGTCGTATTTCGACTTCACGGGAGCTTTTTTTTGTAGCATTTTTGTAGCAAGTAGTTCCACTAAAATCAAACAGTGATGGCTATCGCAATAGAAACAATTGAAGGACAATTCCCCAAAAAACTAGCAGTTTTTGTTTCGCTCTCTCTTCGCTAGAGGAACTACAATATGGTGGCGTTAATTGACACCAGCAGTGCCGAAAGGGTTAAGTGTCGTACGGCAAACATACGTTCAGTATTGGTTTGCAGGGCGGAAAAACAAAATGCACAAACCAAATGCAGACAACTATCCTCCGGAGGAAGGTAAAGTTTTGCGCACTGCTTGTCGCAATTGGGACTGCGCTTTCTAGATCGCTGAGTGCCAATTCGGTTGCGTTTTAAGATGTATTACAAAAGGCGAAAGTAGCAACTTCTCTTAAATGGCGATCTTAAAAGTTGCCTCAGCTTTCTCGCAATTCTCAAATTTTCTAAACAAACTAGTTGAAATTGCTGTAAACGGGAATCACTAGGCTCACAGGCCGAATTCTTTCCGTGTCGCTCATTGTGTCGCTTGGGGATGTAGCTCCGAGCTAGCACATCAGGATTCCTAGATTCCGCTGTCGCACTCTTCGAAAGACGCTCCTCTCCGTTTACTTTGTCCGGACTCAAGATCGGGCTACAGCGGCGGTGTTCGCCTCTTTAGTCCAGCCGTGGCCGATGTTGCTTCTGCCTTCGGGAAGCCGCCTTCGCTAATTCCAGGTAAAGGCTGGCAGAATGGCTGGTTTTACTCTTTGTAGAGCCACTAGTGTGAATTCAAGTGACCTCGCATGTGAAATTGTTGTGGATGTCCAAAGCTTTCCTTTCCAACCACCTTCACAGCGTAGATTGGAGCCAATTATTTGACAGAATGTTTCCATGGCTCCTCTGCTATCTGCAGTTGCCTTCAAAAGGCACACCTCTCTGAATTGCAGATCGCTGACAATGTTAGTGGGGTCAGATTGTTCTGATTTTATATGCAGTGATTAGGGGTTGGCGTCCCTACAGCTGCAGTTGTCATGGAATGTATGAGGAGGGAGTTTCCAGCAGACTGCTAGTGTCACTACATGTTAAATGATGGCCAGTGCACGTGCTGCAACTGTAGAGAATTCGTAAGTCTTGATTTGATATCTCCTCTCTACCGTCCCGAGCTTTTGCTGCCCTAAAATGCAACATGGGCAGCCCCTCCCTGCTCCGCGACCTGAAGCAGATAGCACCCACAGTGAAGACCTTCCCCCTGGAGTCATTCTCCAATGTATGTGCTCATTCACTTCGGCCTTAAATACAACGCGTTCATTAAAGGTACGCTGAAATGCCGGAGAGTGATCGAACAACTTCATCGCAAACAACTTTATAAAGCTAAGCTAAAGTCTTTGCTAACACTTGCTGCACGACCCAGGGCACTGGGGTCTACTTCAATGAGAACACGTCACGAGAACAGGTAGAGACACACCAGGTGGTGAAGAAGTACAAAACAATGTCACCCAAGCCTTGGAAGTGGCACCATACCTGTGCGCGGTGAAGGAAGAAAAGAGCTACTGTAGCCGCCTTTAAAATGATTCACTTAAGAAGCTTCCGCTCCAAGTTGTCAAGAAATCACTAATGGGCCTCCGGACAGTGTGTTTTTATTTGCTAGCCAAAAATATCACAGGGGCGCAGGGAGACAGTAGCACGTCCACTGTTACGACCGCTTGTATGTTACGACAGATGAACAAAATTAACTAGCAAATGTGAGAGCTTTTGGTTGCTTGTTCGCTGACGTCAACAGGCTGCAACATAACATCGATCAAAGGTGTGTCCGTCATGGCAGTAGGCTTGGGATAACATTGCTGAAAGCCTGTTCAAAAAGGGCAAAATCGCAAGTGCACTTTACAGCACATACTATTGCGGTTGCACTTATGAAGGCGAGACCTACAACAGCACTAAGCCAGCGATGACAATGTTGAGTAAATCAAGGCAGTTTAGTTGCATATGAACGTTCGATCATGTTTGCGACTGTTGTCATCCTTACCTGTTTTGGCTTCTTTTTATCCAAGGCTTTTTTCTGGCCTCCGAACTGTCAATTGTTGGTTAAGAATCAGGGGCCAGCCTATAAAAACGTAAAGACGACATAGCCGAAAATAACATTCTGAACACCTTAAAAATTACTTCCCACGCAGTGTTTATTTCCAGGATATGTTGCGGAGCTGACCACTGCTGTGGTGCAACGCTGCGAGACCCAGTCGTAAAGGAGCAGCCGTGAGAGTGCTGTTGCGATCCGCGTACTGGTATTGCGGACACAATCGGCAATAGTATCGGTTTCAATCACCACCCAATCCGCCCGTCGCCCGGGCGTCGCCGTTCCCCGCCCTCGCCTCATCGAAGGGGAGCGACCCGGCTTTTCACGTAATGACGTGGTGGCGCAAGATGCTGTTGCTGGACACAAGCCGCTTTCATAACCCGCCGGCGAGGCAAGTCTCCATAACCCGGAATGTTGCACAGAGGGATTGAAAAACACGAAGCGCGGCATTGCTTTTTCGGCGGTAATCGATATGTTCCTGTCTTATTTGTTGTGGGTCAGAGACCCCGCTATTTAGCGAGCACCCGACGTCGGATTCAAGACCGGGCCTATGCGTCATTCTGTCACTTCAACCTTAGGCTTGGACTTGAGAAATATTGCGCCACCGAAGCAACCGGATGCTGACCTGTGCGAGAGGAAAAGTGCCTCCTTTTTGTGAGTGTATGAACGTCAATTTCAGTGCCACGGATTTTCGTGATTGGTGCGACGGGAAAGCAGCGGCAGAATGGGGAAAGGGGGCGAGTCCAACCTGGTTACCTAATCACGCTCGTGCAGGAGCGCGGAACCTTGTTCACTCAGTCAAATGCTATGTAAACATCTGTACATAAAATTTCTTTCGCCGCCCTACTTGGCCACAACGTTTCGCCCAACTCTCGAACAACGGATGCCAGCACCGGTCAAGCTACCAGATCCACAGCAGCGCGAAGTCTCTTGCATCCGAGCAGGGGTCTTGTGACTGAAATGGACCACCATCCGAGGACGAAGGCAGGGAAGGCAAGTACAGACCGTACAGAGCAGGCAACCTCGCTACCCCCCTTGTCCAAGACCTGAGCACATAGCTCAATGAAGACCAGGAAGCATGGCTTTCCAAGAAGGAAGCCTGCGAGCGTCCGCTTATGGTGTGTGGCTTGGACAGTCGCACAACTGCCAGATGCCTGGCCCTCTCACTTTTTTCCCACACATTGCATGGTGTCTAAAACCTCCAGCTTTAAGTAGACGGCCATGTCGAATTCCCAGGATGCCCTTGAAGGCCACCTGGTGTGAGATGAGGCGTCTGAGATCGACGAGGCAACCGCCAGCGATTTCAGCACTTACTAATACTGCAAATTTTGCCGCTGTCTACTCACCTTGTCCAGAAAATCAGCAAAAAAGTCAGCTGCATTTTTTTCTTTCAAAAGGCGCCTTTCAGTGTCAATGACATGATGCACTGGCGGTAAACGCACTACCCACATTCTTGCACCGCGCTATACTCTCATACTTTCAGCGTAAAAACTGCGAATAAAATCTGTTCGCGAAACGACGAAAATAAGGGCATCTAAACAAGTTTCCACAGTAAATTTGGTGGAATTACCAGGATGCAGGCAGGTATCTGTGGTGATCTCAGTGTTCGGTGGTGGGAACCACGAGACGTGCACATGGAATCAATGACGACAGAGGCCACAACACGAAGGTGCAACGTAGGAGCGATGTATTGTGCGGCAAAACCAGGTCAACTGGGTCATGGGTCACAACGAGAAGAAACGAAAACGATACACATGCGGCAAACGCAAATGAAAAAGGAGAAAAACCACAAGCGGGATTCAGTCCTACACCTTCTAACAGTCCCGCGCAAGTCCCAGTTCAGCGAGGGTAGCGAACGCCCAACATACGCGTGCAATCTGGACTGGGCTCACATGGATTGTCGCAGTCATACTAGCCGAGGGTCGCAGACGTGCTGGTCCCGTTTGGCTGGCCCCACGTCACTCGAACCACACGTGGCCCAATCCGGTGGCGCCGCCCAGCAGGAAAATGAGG
>JABSTR010000653.1:0-55493 GCA_013339765.2 Haemaphysalis longicornis | reverse complement strand
AAGAGTGTTGCAGGGTCCCTTTAAGCCTGTATTGCACTGCATTTGCGCAAACATATGTAATTGGCAGAGTTAAGGTGCATAGTTGCAATAACAGGGCAAATGTAAATCTTTGAAGAAAAAACACAAAGAAAAATTTAACTCTTTCGCGACCGCGCCATAGGCCATCGTTCACAGATGATTCTCAAACCACCCGCAAAAACTAACAACGGCGCTATTTCGACAACTGACACCATTTGGCATGTTCACTGGAAGGGGCCCTTTTTTCAGTTTCGTTGCCGTTTGTTTACATTTCGCGTGGGAAGACAGCGTCGTGAGAGAAATTTGAACCCAAGGTAGTGGCGAGTTGGGCAAAAATGGCGCCCTGTTTCATGGCAAACTCTGCAAAGACGGACAGCGGTTTCAGGGACTTCGGCCACCGCTGCTGATGTTTTTTTTTTTTTTAACCCCAGCAGCATTGATGACTCCAGCAACGATGCAGACTCTTCAGATTTTAGTTCTGATGACGACTCTCCCATTCAACAGCCTCAGATGTCAACAGGTGCTGCCAGGGAAGGTTCATTTTGGACTTAGTGCTGTATTTATAAACAAAACGTGCCTAATATCTGACAACTGCGGTATTACTTTCATATGTAGGGTCTGGAAATGTGCAGTGAAGATATTTTGCCAAATGCACTGCGCTGTATCGCGTTATCACCTTCAAGATAGCCTGGTGCTTGTGTACAGTTACCGCTGGGTAGCGACGCGCGCTGCTTCTCAAGAGTGCTAAATTTTTTTGTTTGTTTTTTACCGATGCAGCGTAAAGATGTGTGAGGACACAAACAAGTATGCTTAGAGAGACCGACTGACTCTCAAGTGGCTTCGCAGAGTGGCATGGCCATCAGAACCGTTAAGTTCGTGGGCCCCCAAAACTCCAGAACTTGGTGTACAGCGCTGATGTATATACTGAATCACAGTTTAGGAATGTAGCAACATTTTGCATATCTCATAATTCCCAAAATAATTTTTAGGCTCAGTAAATTTGCCTATTTCTGTTTTGTGTATACTTTCTTGTGCATTTTTTTGTTTTGTTGCCAATAAACACTCAATAATTACATCTTTCACAAAACTGCCATTGTGTGTTTTAAAAAGAAATCTATAAGCTACAATTCAATTCACAGCATTGCTAAATGTGTCCAGTACCTCAAGAGAAAAAAAAAAGTTTTCTGGAAGCACTCAAATTCGGCCATTTTTCCGTGGTCGCAAAACAGTTAAAAAAAAAAAATATAAGCCAATGTATTTGGCTACTCATTGCCAAATATAACTACAAAAAACACACAATGAAGACAAGCAGCGTAAGAATGCTACACATTAGTAGACAATGCCCTGAATTTCCGCACACTTTTTTCTTTGAGTCAGACACACGTCCTTGCCATCGATCTAGCGACAAACCTGTATGGCCTGGAACTGGTGCAGGGGCTGGTTGAAGGCCTGCCGCTTCCCCGAGTACTCGAGCGCGCAGTCCAGGGCTGCCTGGGCGATGCCCAGGGCCTGGCCGGCCACGCCTATGCGGCCTGCGTCCAGTATGCCCTGCAAAGCACAGCCAGAACAGCAAGAGGAGAAAGACATGAGCGGAAGGACGAAAGAGTCTCGCACCGGGTTTCGTTACTGGGTTCGTCGAGAGAGAACTGAAAAGCTCTGCCCCAACCGGGGAATATTGTGGAAAATCAAAATTCAATTTCTTGTTTGCTAAGTGTTGTCCAGTAGTACTAAGCCACACTAACACCAGCTATTATTGTTCAAATGCCTCAACATGTACCCTTTGTTGATTTCTCATTGATTGCTCTGTCATTAGCATAGAACATGGATTTGATTGATTGTAGGGTTTAACGTGCCGACGCAACGCAGGCGATGAGGCGCGCCGTAGTGGAGGGCTTCGGATTAATTTTGACCACCTGGGGATCTTTATCCGTGCGCCGAATCTTGAACACACGGGTCGTTTTGTTTGCTTTCGCCTCCATCAAAAAGCGCCGCCGCGGCCGGAATCGAACCCGCGACCTCGTGCTCAGCAGCACAACGCCTTAGCCACTGAGCCACCGCGGCAGGTGAGTATAGAACATTGCTTGATTGATTGCATAAGGTTTAACGTGCCGACGCAACGAAGGTGATGAGGTGCACCATAGTGGTGGGCTCCGGATTAATTTTGACCACCTCGGGATCTTAAAGTTGAGGATCTTTAACACTTTTGAAGGCGGTAAACATAACAACAATAAAACACTTACACCAACAATAAAATTTCCAAGATACTAAAGACTTAAATCTTTAGAAAAGGCCTTTGTCCTGCCGTGGACACAAAGAGGCCGACAATGGTGAAGATGAAAGACCCAGCCATAAATTCTTCTCCCCTTCTGCCAATACCCACAGATGAGCTTCTCGGCTTTTTCGTTGCCCAGTGACCTGAATCCTCTAACAGGGTTTGAAGGTTGCCCCCCTCCCTGTACATGCGTTGAACATGCCGTATTTTTGCGCATATAACCCACCCATGCATATAACCCGCAGCCTCACTTTCCGTCAACAAAAAAAAAATCCTTAGCATTGCCCGCATATTGTATACATTAAAGCATGGACCAAAGCTGCTACTCAAGCAACATTACACATTTGCTTATGCAAAAGAACTTACCTAGCTGACTACGTAACTAGATGACTTGCCGCATACATTTTTTCAGGTTGAGCTGTGTGCTATTGAGCTGTATGTGCAAAATAAGCACTGCCAATGAATGAAATAACAGTAGCTTAGCCGCTATTACTGCTGTAGGGGCATCACAGCCCAACGTGCATTGGAGTGAAGCTGCACCAAAGGAATATGAAGGCTACGAACCGAGCCCGTAATATGTGTGGCATCTTTCACAACAGAAATGACCCCCTGAACCACCAGGATACAGAAAACGGCGCTGCTGCTGCTTGCGAGGCAAGCATCAGAGCAACACGCCTTCACTGCACCAAAGGAAATACCTCACATATAATCCGCATCTCTATCTCACCCCTGAAATTCTCACATTTTTGGTGCGGGTTATACATGCAAAAATACGGTACATGCAGTGCCCCTAAGCCTGGCTCAATCACATCTTACAGGCACGGGTGAGACAGCTGAATCAGATTTGGGAGCAGTTTTTGGAGCAGCGAAATATCTATTTTGGAGCAGAAGAACCTTGATTTGGAGCAGAAGAACATTTATTATATCACCTTAGGAGCCAAAAAAATCAAATTTTTGGCAACTCACGGATGAAAAAAGCACTTTTTAATTGCTTTTGAACATATGTAACACTGAAACAGCCTTTCAATAAAGTTTTTCTACCAGAGTATCACAAGGTACGAACTGCACTACCTCTTTTACTAGCCTTTTTGAATTCTAGGCTCTATTGCATAGATAGCGTGGAGTTCCATTGAAAATATCGAATTGAAAAACTAAGCAATCGTAAGGCATTTTTATTATCATGTGAATGCAAAAATTGTTATTTTTGTAATCCCATGCAGACTCGTCTTTACGCACAAGTGTAGAGCCACGGCCAAAGCGAGGTCACAGTCGTCGCACCCCACCAGCCCTCCCATTTCAATCCCCAAGGTGCATGTTCACTACGATCCTAATCTGAGTAACGTTGGTATGTTTATCCACCTCCCTTCTCTTGAATAAATTTCACTTCAGATAAATGAACAATTATTACTAGCGTGCAATAATAGCCCGTCCCGCTATCGAAGACTGCTTCAACATTTCGCGGCAATGTACCTAGCCTGTGCCGCCACTTCTCCAGTGTCGATCGTCCCATTCCTGTCGCTCGCAAGTCCTCTGGGAAAGGCATCAATGACTCAGTGTTTTATAACACCGCAATGAGTCCGAAATTTCACTTCAAGCACGTACCGGCCTCACACTCAAGGCCGAAACACGGCGAATTCACGGGCGCCATGTTGGTTTTGATGAGTTCCCGTCTTTTAAGTCGCGCCGCTTCCAGCAACCGATGAAACTACTAAACGTAAACCCAGCCACCCCACAACTAAAACCAAGGTAGAAAACGGCGAAGAGCGCACTGCCTGAACCACAAAGAACTGCTCGCTTCGCCGGCGGCCATGTTTTCCATCTTCACCACACCAAGATGGCGGTGCCCAGTAATGTCGTTCCGGAGATACGGCGCTCCAAAAATTGCCGTTTTTTCATCAACTTGCACAAGTGGTTTGACGCCTCAGTACACCTAAGCATTTTTTCTACAGGACTTTTCAATGGTTTCTAATGGAAAAATTTTAAAAACGCACAGAATATAACATGTGCAACCCGACATTGTCACTTTCGAAAAAACTACCCCGGGGACAATTTTAAGCAGGTTTTTTAAGCCTGATCAATCAATTAAACCTTTACAAACAGCATCACCCCCTGGGGGGTGCTGGAAAATTATGCCTCAGTAAGTATTTTTCCCCACTGAAACTGACGGCAGCGTTAAAATCCTTCGCTCTCAGACTGTTTTGGAGCAGTTTGGCGCAATTTTTGCGATTTTCAAGCTTTTGGAGCAGCCTGGCGCAGGAAAACCATTTGTATCAAATCTGCGCATTATGCACAGCTGTCTCACCCCTGTACAGGGCAACGCCTTCAACGCTCCTCACCATGGCGATCTTGAAGCCCGCTCCGTCCTCCCCCAGCCGGTTCTCCTTGGGGACGAGGCAGTCCTCGAAGATGAGCTGGGCCGTGGAGGTGGCCCGGATGCCCAGCTTGTCCTCCTTCTTGCCCAGGCTAAGGCCCGCACTTGGCATGGGCACGATGAAGGCGTTGATGCCCTTGTGCTTCTTGGACTTGTCCACCGTGGCAAACAGCTGCACACGTGTCGAGCACCGTGGGTCGAGTCAAATTTTTTGTACAGAAAGCAGCCTGCCTAGACGTCTCCACAGACAGCTCAGCGATGAAGACAGCGCGAGGCGTGGTTAGCCAACTGAAGCTGCAGGCTTTCCACAGTGAAGTCAACTCAGCGAGTGTTCCTATTAAAAGCTAAGCTTACACCTGCTGCAAAAGTAGCAAACTGCAAGAAACTTGGCAGCGGTCGGTCAGTCGGTAAAAATTTCTAGGCCCTTGCGTAAAGGTGGGAGGGGTGTACGTTTTACAATATACACATCAAATCAGCTGCATCAGTGCACAATTTGACGTAGTACAGTCTTCCATCCCGTCCTCACAAAAAAATGAATCAAGAGCTCAAGGTGGCTGCCATTAGTGCTGATCTGGTCCCTGAAATGATCTGACCAATGATCTGAAATGTCTAAAGTGGGCAAACGAGAACTTCCACCACACAGCCAGATGCACTGGCTTCAAAACAGGGAGAGCGAAGATTTTGCTGCACAGCTCAAAGTAAATGTTGGTTTAGTTTGTTAATACTTCCGTGACTGCGCCTATTCCCATCAATACCACGTTATCAATGAATACAAATTCAAATCTTGGTGCCCTCCGAATGCTTGTGGACTGCTAACGCCATCCAAAAGGTAAAAGAGGAATTATTTCATCAGTTTCGCTTTCGAGATTCTTTTCTCCGCCGCGGGGGGATTTTTAAAGCTCCTTCACAGTTGGGCGCACGTGGTTTCGGTTATGGCGTCGTTACCGCTTGCCGATACTCCACGGGAATGGCGAATTTGGATGGATACCAGTGAATCTGAGCTGTAATCTCTGGATGATGGTAGCAGCACAGACACGTCAGACGACTTCAGTATGGTCGGCGAAAGTGCGTCAAACCGCCCCGGAACATCAGCAGGTATCCGCCGGTAAGTTTTACTTTCTCCTCGGGCCGTTCATCGCTGCCGCCCGTTGATGTAAACATATCCGGCCTGTTCTAAAGGTCACAGATCTTATCTGCAGGGTATCGACTTCGCTTGGGTGGGACCACTTGGCGCCCGCCGCACAATGCAGCCAACCTCTGTTTCACCGCGTCGAGAAACTGTTTCACGTGGTGGCATGATAGGCACTAGTGCTTATATGTAGTTTTGTATGTGTGTAAATAACTTTTGCGCTTACAGAGCTTATATTTGCAGTATCACTATATAAGGGCCTTGTATTCAAAGTGTATATTTCAAATTTTTTTTGGTCATCCTGTGCAAAGTAGCATTGATGTTTTCATCATTTCTTTTCTTTTTGTTACCTCTTTGTTTTGATAATTTTTTGATAATATTTGTAATAAATCTGTTGTTGTTTGAAATTATTACTGTTGGGAAGCCCTATCCTTCCTCTATCATTTCATACCTTAGACATTAGCATCAATCATTTTCTGTGAGAGGAAAAAAATATTTTTAGACTACCCAAAAACCACCAATTTCCCACAGTCACGAAAGTGCTAAAGGAGTTTGTGGTCACATTTTAGCTCACAAAAATAAATGATGCAGAGCCTGATGAAGTCCCCTTACAATCGTGGCTTCCGCTTCGTATGAGTTCGATATCCAAGCCTTCGTGCCGTTGATCCTGTACTGGTCTCCTTCTAAGACAGCGTTTGTGGATGCGGCTCCTGCGTCGCTGCCGTTACCTAAACAGAAGAGCGCCACAAAAGGCCAGAATCAGGGTCACATGCCGAAATGAGAGCTTCTGTGCTCTGCACTTGGCTAATGGTAATTTTGGTATTCACAGTGTACACGAAAAAAAGTGGTGTGGGTGTGTGTGTTGTGAGAGAGAGAGAGAGGAGAGAGAGAGAGAGAGAGATGAGAGAGAGAGAGAGGAGAGGAGAGACGAGAGAGAGCGAGGAGCGCGAGAGGCGAGCGACGAGCGCGCTCGAGAGAGAGAGAGAGAGAGAGAGAGAGAGAGAGAGTTGAATAAGCTGTTAATAGCAACCACATGACCACATGCAAGACTGCTTACAATCAATTTCGTGGGAGCCGCAAAAATTCGTACAGTACAGTAAAGCTCGCTTATATCGAACAGCGCGAGAATTGTAAAATAGTTCGATATAGAAAGTGAAGCAAAAAAAAAACTTGTATGAGAGCAATCTTGCCGACGGAGTCACGAGCTAACGCTGAGCTCTTACCACCCTGCAGTTTACTATTGATACGGACACTTTGTCGGAAAGAAAACATTATTTATTGAGCGGAAGAACTGCGCGAGTGTAGCCTGCTTTTTGGAGCACAACGCATTGCTGGTGACTGCTTGCTCCACGGTATCTAAACAGTCGTCGACAAGCACAAGACCGCTGCCCTCAATGGCACTGCAGTATTGCCGTAGCAGGGCCACGGCAGCGACGGCTTCGCTCGTGCCCGGAAGCGGTACGGAGTCCTCAGCGTCTTCGACAGAGCGGAGACCTTCAGATGTGGCTTTAACTTAACTTCTTATTCTTGTTTTGGGGTAGCACGTCTCGTTTGCTGTTCATTCGCAGTCATAAGAATGGATGCCACAGGGCCAATGCCTGGCCGGCGCTGTCCGGGCAGTGTGATAAGATAAGAGAGCGAAGCGAGCCCCCCATTTTTTGTACCCTACCTCTTCATTTGCAATGCGGAAGGCGTTTGCTTACCAGCATAATGCTCGAGTACACACGGCAAGTGGCTCACTATCTTTAGATATGCAAAAAGTGAAAGGGCGGCTGCTTATCAGCACAACAGTCTGGTAGAAACGACCCGCAGGGCTGCAGCCTCAGAGGTGCGATAAGAGAAGCAGCGGTCGTGGTTATCGAGCAACTTGAAACGAAGTGCGTGAACAAAGGGTGCCTTATTTTTTATTTTCTCCAACCAAGTTAGGGGGCAAAGATGAGCTGTTGGACAGTTGATTCCTCCTAATGTTTTTGTTTCTAGACTCTGAAATGATGCTTCCACTGCTCCAGTCAATCAGCAGGCCACCCAAAAACTTGCACTGTGACCGGTATTGTGCTTTGAGAAACCATATTTTAAGAGGTATGCTTACACAAGGGTTCTATGGAAAAAAAAACACCGGTGCTCACAAAAACCTGCGTTAGGTCCCATCCTGAACTGTGAGCGGTTACATCATAAATGGAAATTCAAGGCTAACGTCGCAAAGAAAAGGGGCAGATTTGGACACGAGTTTTTAGGAAAAAAAAGCAGCCTGACCTTCACTATTTATTAGTCATGAATACTTTGGAATTTTTAGAACCGAAACACATATCAAAAAGCAATTGTGAACAACAACCAATGTGTTATTTGACTGAATATTTTTAAATGAAAAAGAAACATTCGTACTAGTATTCACCCACACTACATCACTACATGCATGCCGTGCAGCACCAGTACAATGCTAATCACACATATATCACTGTGCACTGTAAGAAACTTGCACTGAATAGTACGCCTGCATTGGACACATGGCAACTGTATGAGTGTAAACACCGTCCCAGACTCGACAGCTGATGATACAAAGCCATGAACTAAAGAAAGCCTTGAAAGGTCTTGTCAGTGGCAAGCAGGGACACCTTGAAGCACACCATAAACAGGACATCCATACAGGACATCCATACAGACAACAGCAACAAAGTATACAAAGATGGCACTCACCAGGTTCGGAAAGGGCAAAACAGCCAACCTTGTCTCCGTTCGTAAATGGGGTGATGTATTTTTTCTTCTGGGCTTCGTTGCCGTACATGTGGATGGCGCCCAGATACAGGGACTGTTATGAACAGGACAAAGCAAAGGCTGTGCATAGGAGAACATAAAGACTGATTCAGCCCAGCAGAAGACAACACTAAGGGAAGCATGCACAGCAATTTTATTTACGGGTGAAACAATAAGGAGACAAGTACTACTACTAACACAAAAAGTAACAAAATGGGGCATGAACAAAATCCTACAGCATAAAGCTTGAACCTGACATTACTTTCTTGTAAACATACATCACACAAGAGCTTACAGCGGCCTTAAAGGGACCCTGCAACACTTGCCATCGACTACTAGTAATGTATTTTGGGATAAAGTCTATTGTCCCAGAAATCTCCTCCCGCAAGAATTATGAAAAATCCGTTCACAATTAACGAAACTACGCGCGATGAGAAATCGCGCATAATCGTTCCCGCTCAACTCGACCGCGGACAACACGACGAAAGCTGCGTGCTCTCTCCCGGAGAGGGGGGCGGCTCGCGGCGTTCTCTTCGGCGGCCTTCGATATATCGCATGCCGGGTAGTTTTCTCCCTTTCTCCGCAACGCGGAGTGGCCTATTTCCGGTCTGGTGCCACAAAAAAGCAGGCATGGGTGCCTGCTCGCAACTGCGCGCTCGGGCTGGTAGGGCGTTTTTGAAGCAATAAACGGTTTTAGTCGAGTGGTCCCGTTGAAAGGGAAGTATTGAGCTCATCACTCAAACTTCGCGCGCACTCAAAACAGAAAAGAAACGGCAAAACTGTGCCTACAGGTTCAGGCATAGAAGGTTCGTACACAGCGATGACGACGACGGAAATGGGAGAATCTAGCCGCGAAGTTGACCAGTGACAGCCGATCGGGCAGCCATGGCCTATGTGACGTCCGTTAGGCCATGCCAGGGGTTGCATAACGAGGACAACTGAAGAGAGAGCGGTTGGTTTTTCCGTGTCTTTCACATCGATTTGCGCGCTCATCGCTTCATGTGCACGTGTAAAATTTGGCTCAGGTATTCCTGGCAGTATAATCTAAACGTCGCGCAGGCTTACTTGCACTGCTCAAAGAGTGTTTCAGGGTCCCTTTAAGCCAAGATTCCACCTAAAGTAAAAGGGACTGACAGTTTCTGATAAAAATGCGCATCTACAAGACAGTTTACAGAAGTGCTGAGACAATAACCAGTATCAGAGCCATTGTGTAATATACTTTACGTGCACTTGTGCCTGTTTAGAGTAAAGCTATAACTTCACAGTTCACGTAACCTTTGCAAAATTGTTCTTGCAAAGTGACATTGACATTCTCCAAAGACAACAGCACACACTTAACAACTGTCCAGTACGTGCTATAACGGATTCCAGACATCACATGTGCCTGAAATTGGGATCATGTGTCAGCCTTCCAGTTCATTATCACATTCGATTTTGCAGTTCTTACTAACACTGTCTTTGTGAACACGCAATTTATATGGGAAACACGTACTCAACAATTGTTAACGCCAACCATCTATCTAGCAGCCTATCTACGTATCTATCTAGCAGATAGATTCTATATAGTAGCAGTCTATGTTGTATTTTCCTATCTAGGTGTGTAAGCACATAGTCATGTGGTCTCTATTCACAGCTTATTGAAATTGAATAATTTATTATTCTTTCGGGTACACTGTAAAGGCCAAAATTACCATTAATTGTTAATTGTTAACATTTGTCAAGCACACTCTTCTCACTGCACCAATGGATAGTATCTATAAATACCCACCACCCCTTCAAAAACAAAAAAAACAAAAACAACAACAACAAAAAAACCCACAAACACAAACAAACCACCACACAACACATGCAGGGGAACTGCTCATGTTTAAATGCGTGAGCATCACTTCTCGTTCAGTTGTGAAAGCATACGTGTGGGTGGCTATGCTACCGCCTTTGCCAGTGGGAATCGGTGAATCGGCCATGAGCCTTCCATGGCTGCTGTCATCTCTGGCCAATTCCCCTCGATGGGTGTGTGAAAATTGAAATCGGCATGCTGACATCACAACCAAATGCGAAGTGGAGAATCGGCCATGAGCTTCTGATGGGTGGTCATTACAGTGGCCAATCCCCTTCAATGGGTATGAAAGAATTGTAGGTAGATACGATACTTCATCCCCAGACAGGTAAAAGGCCTGCACTTCTGGTGCAATGCAGAATGTTAATTAAATGCGTTAATATGTTGCGCACGACCCATAAGCCACTGAAAAGATACCAACCACCCTTAATTACAAAACGAATGTGTACAACTGACCTAAGAGAACATTTTACAGTAAAAAAAAATCACGGGTCCAGAAAAAATTCATCATTGCTGGGGCTCCAACCCATGCGGCCATTCATTCAAAAACCCATGATTCTACCCCTAGGCTACTGAAACTGAACATCAGAGGTTGCTTTCGCAGTCGCCCAAAAGAATAGGAGTGTTCCAAGCAAACTGGTAGATGGCACTGGATGCATACAGAAAGTGCCGGGCTTGTACTTATCAGGGAACAGAATGTCGCTGGGCTGATACGTCGACGCTGCAGTCAAATGGTAAAGTGGTGAATCGGCCGTGAGCTTCTGACAGTTGCCGTCATTGTCACTCGCCAATCCACCCGAGAGATTATGCTGTCAGGCCCATGTTAAGCCTTAACGCCAGGCAACCTTAACTCAAGTTGAGCCCAATGGCGTGGACGCAAATTCATTGTACGTCAAGCTGTGGGTACCGGCCGATGACATTAGACCTCAAGGCATAGTGTTAGGGCTAATGTCGGGCCACCACATACTCACGGTGAGGCCGTCTGGCCGTCGCATACCTCTTGTCGCAGCCAACGAGGATGGTAGGCTGACAGATACCTACACTCAGAGCCAATGGGAGTTTTGATGACAGGTTCTGGTAGTAAGGATGTGGGGACACTGCTTTTTTTTCAGATTCACATAGTGGGGTTCACAGCCTTGATGTTGCAGCTGGGTTACGAGGCACACTGTAGCAGAGGGCACCGGACTGATTGCGACCACCTGAGGATCTTTATCGTGAAACTCTCAACATGTGGGCATTTTAGCTTTTGGCCACCATCTGCTTTTTTGAAAAAGAAAACCATTCTATGCCTCACTGATGGCAACGGTGGCCGGAAATGCATTGCTGGAAAGCCAACTTTCTCTGACGATAATGATGACTGTAGGTGAAGTGAAGTGTGGTTGAAATGCGAAGCTTGCTCTGGTCGAAAGCCAGTGTCTTAAAAGTCCAAAGCCGAGTTTAACATTCTATTATGCCCAAAATGCACTGCAGAAAAGCCAACTTAACACAATGGGTTTCAACGAAGGCACATCAAGTACATCAAGAAAAAAATTGGCCACGCATCTGTTCCTTTTGTTGCAAATGTCGACGAAAGATGATCGTCTTTCGTCGACATTTGCCACGTAAAGGCCTCCCTTCTCTTTCCCGCTCACCTCTCATGCTGTTCCTCTCCCGTCGCGCTCCTCCCAAGGTAAACACGCTAGAGGTTTGCTCAAGTCAATTTAAATTTACCGCGTTCCACTGCTCCAGGCCGGGTGCCTCGATGCCAGCGCTGCTGTACGGCGGAGACGTGCGCGAATGAAGGCACCCTACTACGTTTATAGAACCACGTTGCCCTACTCCACGTCCGTACCAAGCAGAATGTGGAACCTATCTAGTGGAACCTTTTGTAACTGCTGCCGCTTGATTTATTAAAATGCCGCCAGAAACTATAGCGGCGCAAGCGATAGCAGGCGACGGAGTTAATTTTTTTTATACAGTGGATGTAGTATTTTATTTCGCAAAAATCAAGCCTTCATAAATTTTTTGGAACGGAACACTGTAGATATCACTTATGTATTGATTTTCTGCCTTATATTTGCGTAATGTCTTGTTCTTGTTCAACACTGTTGACAAGTATGAACATTAACACCGGACTTAGATGTTTAGAATAGGCTGTGAGTTTAAGACTATTGCGCAGCCTATGTTTCACTTTGGCTGGGTGGCTGAATCGAGTCACAGACAGACAGACCGACAGACCAAAATTTCTGTGTTTAAGTAGCCCAAGAAAGACTGCCGTCTTTAAAAAAATGCTTCTTGTCGTCAAAATCGAACTTGGGTCTCTCGCATTATGACATCGACATCTATCCAACTGCACCACTTTGACACGTTCAAAGCCGTTTGGCTTTTGAATTTTTGAGTCAGGTTGCAAGGAAGAAAACTTCGTATTCTCACCACCTTTCTTTTAAGAAAGGGGCTTTGATTTTTGCCAACTGAGCAAAGTATGCGTGAGTGATGCTCATGCATGAAAACGCATCCAGAAACATGGTTTACACACAAACTTAAACTTGCCAAAAGCAAGCAGATGGTACTTACAACTTTATTCATTGCTGCTTGTAGTACTAAAATAACAGTACCAATCGTTACCTCACTCAGATAAGTGACAAAGCCATTCTTTAAAGTGTATTGGATTGCATATGTACTGTGTACTGAAGGCATCATGAATAAGGTTCCTCTTAAAAGTGGAAAGTTTTATGTAGGCCGGAGCAGCTGGTACATAAATGGTACCTTGCAAGAACATGATTGCAATGTGAAATGGGCACTGGCTGGGCACTTGGAATTTCACTGTAAGCAGTGTGGGTGCATACCAATCTTTGATATTGGTTTTTTTTTTCTAGCTGGATTATTTAACCAGACATTTCCTCTAGCTAGAAATAGCAGAATTTCTAGCTAGAAATTCAGCCCCTAGTTCATTTCTAGCTGGACTGAGATTTACTTCCAGCTGGTATTTGGCAGTCCAGCTAGAAGAAAAGAAAACCTACAAGCTGGAAATAATCGTCTCCAGCTAGACTGAGAATTTTTCTAGTTAGAAGCTGTTGATTCCAGCTAGAATCTAATAATCTAGCCAGAAGTGAAGCTGGAAATTATGATTTCTTGCTAGAAATGCTCTTTCCATTTTCCCGGGGGATATTGTCGCAATTATCAAAGCAGAAGAGATTATGCACTCAGGCGACAATCGTGTCAGTGTTGCCCCTCTCTCACTTTGGGAGAGAGCCTTGGCCAGCTGCAGCATCAAAGATCAGCTGCATCTGATCGAAAGGGCTGTCAACGTGGCCCGAGCTCAAGGCAGCCTCTCTGAAGCATTTTCTGGATTTAATTAAAGTTTATTCTCTCTCTCTCTCTTACCGTAAAAGAAATTGCTTACTTGAATGAGGTCCATGTGGACACAACGGCATTGGCAGGAAGATTAGGTGTACTACATTTTTGTGTGTTTCTCATCATTGTTGCAACATTTTACATGTATATAAGGGTTTCCGTGTTATAAAACCTGGCTGCACATGTCCCCTTGTTCATGTATGCATTTTCCTGTGCAGTAGCCCGAGCCGCACAGTATATGAGCCTCCCAACGCTCACATCACAAAACGTGGAGGCTGTCGGGCCGGAGAACGAGCCTCCTCGCTAGCAGACAGCCTACACTTCCAGCTGTGCATTAGGGCGTCTAGACGGATATGCATGCAGCAGCGAGCAAACATAAAAAAACAAAACAAATGAAACGTTCGTAAAAAACGGAACAAATAAAACGATCGCTTGCAGATGGGCTTGCCAGCCGGTACTTTGCACTGGAGGGCTGTTAGCTTACATTGTTGACACTCATGATAACGCCCGTGGACGCGCATCCGCGGCTTATTTCCTCCATGGCTATCGCGTACGCGAGATAGTCCAAACCGGCGCCGCCGAGTTCTGTAGGCATGTACACTGCCATGAGGCCCATTTCGCCCAGCTTTCGGATCTGGAAAAAGAAGACAAATGCAAAGCAGGTGCAGCCGCCACTCAGATTTTAATTTTGGTACTGACTACAGTGACGGACGGGGCCACGTCACGTTAAAATCTGCACTACAGTGACGGACGAACACTTGTGCCGCTGTCGCTTATGTAATGCCCCCCCCCCCTCTTTTCTTTTTTTTCTTCTCTTTCTCTCTCTCTCTCTCTCCTTTCTTCCTGTCTTTCTCTTTCACACCTTTTCTATTCCACCCCTAACCTCCTCCCAAGTCTTTTGTCCCCTCTTCCCCTCCCCACCGCACTGGGTTGTATGCAGGTGAGCTCCCTACTGAGCTCAATAATATCCCCAGTGCACTTTCCTTTCCTTTCTTCCATCCAATCACTTCTCGGGCCCCGTCACTGTAGTCAGTACCTTTAATTTTCATTGCGAGGCTACGGCTATAGGTTCCGATCAAACCTGCGTTCGTCGACAGAGCCGTGTAGAATAAATTTTCGTCTCCAGTGCTGGTGCACAATTGCTCTGCAGCTAAGACGACGTCTATCATTACGCCGAGTTTCATTTACAGTTTACAGGTGAAGTTGTAAACGTTTTTAAATCCATGAACAATGGCCCAGCGAGAAAAAAAAAATATCAGCTAACAAGACATAGCACGTTAACTTTTCTTACCTGTTCGCCGGGGTACCTGTGCTCCTTGTCGAGGATTCCCGCGATGGGCTTCAGTTCTTTCTCCGCAAACTCTCTGCACGTCTTCCTCAGCATCTCGTGCGTTTCCGAGAGCTGGGCGGAGAGGTTTCTGACGCACTGCGCCCCTGCATGCGTGCAAGAAAGGATGCGCTTGCTTCGACCAGGCTGCAAGCGCACAAGCGAGGGATGCGCAATCATAACCGTCCTCACCATAACCCGTTGCGCGCGAGCGCGCGTAATGCGCGAAAAAATACGGGTGGCACGTGACAAAATGCTCAGGTCACTGGCAAGAAAATTACGTATTTTGCAAGCTGGGTTATTTTAGGGTGAGAACTCCAAAATCCTTCAGCATGACATAGAGGCCCCTCCAGTATTTATGGCCCGGTGAACGTACAATAGCAGGAAGTTACTTTTTACGAGTAAAAGAACCGTCGAAGGAAATCGCCAGGTTACATTCAAAGCGCAAACCAGACAACGAGAAGGAAAGGCGAATCGTAGTTAGGACGACGGCAAAAACAAATGCTAACTCCTTCCGTCCCCCGATGCGCGCACTATCGACGTGCCCACGTCACAAATATAAAGGATCGTAAGAAAGACAGAAGAGACTTACTACTGCATCGCCAGAGAGGCCTCATCAAAGCCGTGCGAAGCATTGCCGCTGACATGATGGCAGTGTTTTGAAGTGAACTGTGTTTGCGAACAGCGACTTTTGACAAATTCGATACGAAGCGCTTCACTGCAATGCCTCCGACGCCTCTCGTCTGAAGGGCATGTGGAGTCAGCTGACACAAACAAGTGTGGCCAAACCGGCCAAACAACAGCCTCTATTGCCTGTAAAGAATGCATGTTTTATTAATTCTAATAATAAATACTTTTCGATGCAAAATTAAGTCGTAATAATTATCCGCAAGTGACTGTAAAAAAGTTCATAATAAGAGTTTCGCTTTCCAACGGTCTGCTTTCGAAGACTAGCCGTATCAAGACTAGTCCACAGCTGGAAATGCGGGCTTTGCTGTCGTGCGGGAGGTTGCTCCTAACAAAATGCGGCTCACTTCGGTCTCGAAACGAACTTTTCCTGCGTTGCGAAACTTTTTATAAAGTACCTGTTGCAAGCTACAGCAGCCAAACAGGGTATGGCTTTACTTTGGCCGGACTAAATCAGTGTGAACCTCCACCTGTCGTAACAGCAGACGAAATACGGCTGCTCGTGCTGTCGTGCCACATACCTTGTTGGCATTCTCGTTTCAGGTCGAAAGACGTTTCCTTGTCTTTTGCTTCCTACGAATCAACGCAAGCCGAGGACGATGACAAGCCACCGATCGTTATTCTTCACGGGCTGTTTGGCAGCAAGAACAACTGGAAGAGCCTGTCGAAAGCGATGGTCAACGCTACACGGCGCAAAGTGAGTAGTCAATCTTGAACCTCTGCCTCTGTTTGCATGCCGTCACGAGAAAGCGCAAGTTTAGCTGGAAATAAGATCGCAGTTATCAAATGCTGACACCTCGTATTCTTTGCCACTGCGGGCTGCGGAGTGATCGGCTTATCGCACGCACCCTTGACTTCGCGGAAAACGCTGAGGACATGCATGCGGCCATTTGGTCAGAGTCGGTTCTTAATTTCGCGTAATTAATGAAACGGTCGCTATCACTCCAAAGTTTGAAATGTATCTCTCCTAATATTATATATGCGCTGGGGCGGGTCAAATGTACGCTCGATTTTTTAAACGGTGGGACAAGGTGCATTTTTCATACGACACCTTTACACGTTTTGAAGCACAAATTAGCGCGCACAAATGCACCCGCACGCACGTGCGTCTGTGTTTGTGTGTGTGCGTGTTTGTATAGTGTGGGAAAATAACGCCAGCTGTTTCCTACGTTTTATTTTTTTTCTTTCGAGCACCTGTCATGAACTACTACCTAACGAGCTTTGCTCAAAAGATGTGGTACTGTCAAGAGGTTTTACTTTATTTCTCATATGAACTCCATGTATTAATGAAATTTCTTTCCTAATCGATAGGCTGCCTACTGACTTGTTGATGATAAATGCACTTTTTCTTTTGTAACTCCTGACTATTAAATTGTTGTCCATTTCTGACACAAAGTGTGTAGCAGTTAAAGTAGAAGAGTGATAACTGTGGCTAGTTGGTGCGTCATATGTCTGGTGAATGGCTTGGCTAGGAAAAAGGCATGAAAAGTTTTGTCAAACAAGAGAAAGACGCATTGTGTCTTCTGCTAATACGCTTTTTGCTTCGCTTGTGCCTGAAAACATCAACTGCATTTTGTCTTTTACCTGTTCATCTCTGTTCAACGAAACTTTTTACGTTCTTAGTTTCAAGCTAGGCAGTTTACGTACCGTTTAACAAAAACACACACGTGGCAACATTTCAGCACCTGCTAAAAACCTACAGGTGGTCAAAATGAATCCATTGCTTCACTAGAGAGCGCACTTCAAAGATCCAACTACAACGCGGTGAAAAGCACAAGGACAAAAGAAATGCCGTGCTGTAGTTGATCATGGATTACCAACTCACCCAACCCTGCACTCTGCACTTCAGAGCCCAAGTGTAGCCTTCAGTGTGTGAAACCCTGATTTAGATTTGAGCATTGTGTTTACATACAGCATAATGTTGTGCATTCAAAGTATACGGTATCTTCGATTTGTCATTTTAGATTGCTTGGAACAACCCCAAAGCAGCTCCGTATTTTCTTGCTCATAAAATTTATATCTAGAATGCAGTCCTGAACTGCCCTCGAACTGCTCAGAGCTGTTCTATTCGGGCAAATAAAATCTGATCCGCGGTGTTTGCACTTGCAGGTTTACGCTCTCGATGCCCGGAACCACGGAGAAAGCCCGCACACTCAGGATATGGACTACATACTGATGGCCAATGACTTGGATCTCTTTTGCAAAGAGCGCGGGCTTCGAAAGGTTGCTGTGATCGGACACAGCATGGGTGGTCGGACGGCCATGACTTTTGCGCTGACACGGGTAAGGGTGCAAGCTTGGTTGCACGAAGTTAACACATTGTTTGGCAGTGCGCACTGATTGAGCTAGAGTGCCCGCAAAAGTGATCAACTGCGGTAGCATGTGTTGAGTTTCCCAACCTTGTTTTGACTGGGTCAGCCACTTGCACCTGTATATCACAACTAATATTGTGGATGTCCTGCTTTTGAGCGTAATTATTCATTTATTTGCATAACCCTCTGGACAGAAATAAGGTGTCAAGGAGAGGGGTAGTGGGTTACAACATCTGTTGGGTTAACAGTGTTTTACAACACGAAAAGCATACATCACATAAGAGACAATTGGCAGTACCAAATTAACAAGGTATGCAAGAGCGCAGGGCTATCACGGAACAGATAGGTGTGCGGTTAATTAATGCAGTTTTGAATAATTTTGAACCTGCAATGGTGACAAGTGAGACACTAAGGCAGTTCGAATCGAGGAACAAGGGAATGATTCCGTTTGTAGCAGTTTCACAGATTTTGTGACGATTATCCGGACAGACAGATGTGCAGGCAGGTGGAGATGGCTATGTGTCATGCAGTATATGACTGCAGATCTTGAGAACACATTCGACGATACCCAAGCGCTTCTTATGGGTGGTGAATGCAAAAGCACAAATGTCCGCTTGAACGCCTTAACTGTCTTGCATTACAAGCCTCATAATTACACGATTACAAAGCCTCACATTGTCAAAGGGCTTTGTAATCTTGCCACTTGCGGTGCTTTGCTTTGTGATCCGTTTGGATGGCTTTGATCAGTCTTGTACACGTTGCGCCGCTGCTTGTTCTTGTGCCGTATAATGGGAGAGTTGGCAATGATTGTGACTTTCACTGCTTGTTCTTTTACTCCCGTCATCGGTGGTGTACTGGCGTGGAAAACCACCTCTTGCTACTGCCAAGTTTAAGCTTGTGCTGTGGAACTCCTCCAGAGAAGTCATTTTTAAAATTTTCTGTTACGGATGCTGACGCTAGACGGCAGCTTTTTCACTCAAGCTGATGCTGTAGAATTTTTCGTGCTATAGAATGCATTCTAGCATATAGAATGTGAGGGAGCCACTTTTCTGCTATGGATGCGGGACACTGGCTTTTTGCTCAATGGGTCGCTTAAAGCTCTTACCTTAAAAATTACGTACTTGTATGTAGTAGGTTTCGAAGAAAGGTAAAATTAGGCAAAAGGTAAGCTGGACTCCATGTGACTGACACCAGTGGTGCGATTATAATTTACTTAGTATAAAAAAGGTGGAACGGTTTTAGCTTTAGTGAAGGTTACCTGTGATACTTGGCTGTTTTCCAAGATTAAACCTGAATATTTGAGTTTAGGATGGATGATAGTTTTAAAAGCTGTAATTTGTCCAGATTCCAAGTTGAGTCCAGTCTCGGCGAAAAGAGTTGCAACGGTGCGAAAGCCAGTCTGAGCAAATTCAAGTGGGGTAACCGTTTTCGCTGTTTGTCATGCGAGGCACTTTACATGCCCTTTCGTGTCAGCTTCTTACCTCTTCTACCCTTTTATTCTGCGCAGCCATCCATGGTTGAACGGCTGGTGGTGGTAGACGTTGCGCCGACCACAATGCCTTCGACCGTTCTAGACGACAACATCTTGGCGAAGCACATCGAATCGATGGAGATGGTCTTGCCGCAGCTGTCTCCGGACATGTCTTCCCCGGCAGCTCGCAAGGAAGCCGAACGCATTCTGACGAGCTTCATACCTGTGAGTAGCCCGTTTGCGCAAACCTTGTTGAACGAGGACACTGTAATGTATTCGCACTTGGTCCCAACATAGGTGCTCTTTACTCATGTGCTGTTCTCTTTTCTGAAACAGCCGAGAAGGATTTTTTGCACACTCAAGTACTGATCGCATTGTTGTGGCTTACTACGTATATAATGGTAGTTTTTTTTATGGAAGAACCAGGTGCATCAACTGCATCATGTAACTGTGTAGTGACTTGCCCTGGGTCGTAAATTTTGTGGAATTCCTATTTCGTAAATGTGACCTAACTCCAAGAACAATTTTCGACCACAGTGACCATAGATAGACAGCTTAGCATCATAAAAATGGCTGTTTTGGTGTGGTGTTGTGTGTCACCTGAACCGAGAACACTAGGGAAGTCAGGGAAGCCATTTTAAATTAAGAGAAAACGATTGAAAGTGCATTGGTCAATCAGAAAGTAGGTAGCAGCCTCCCACATATCACAACCGCCCAAAAGCTGTTTTGTTCCAAAAGCAATTGCTCCACAGAGGTTCTTCTCGCGATGAACCCAATATCTTTACTAGCTTTTTCTGGTTCCATTTAGTACAACTTCAGGGGGTTGGATAGTGTTGTTGTTTGAAGTCACAAGTGTTTTGCAATACAGTCAATGACTGGTTTCTTTAGACCTGACATGGGTGGTAGAAATGTCCAAATAATCAAGCAGTTTGAAAAATTAAGGTCCAGAAAGCATCAGACGGTTCCGGAACAAATACTGACCAAAAAATTGACACCCGAGAAATCAGCTAGTGGCTATTTACACTCATCATGTTCTCATCATTCTCATTCTATTTGGACTGTGTGTGTAAAATGGTTGAACTTTCTCCCCCAGCATTGCACATTTGAAAAGCAAAGTCGTTTTTTCAGATATTGCGAATGTAGTCGACTGTGCACTGAGGACTTTTTTTTTAAAACAAAAAGTTATGTAGAATGCAAGCCCTAGATTTTTTTGGTAAACAAGACTGAATAACTAAGAGAGAAAAGTGCAGTGAAGCTCCATGTTTCTTCACCTTTTCAAGTCAACACGAATCTGCTCTTTTCAGCCTTAAAATTTCGGGTATGCACTCTACACTTTAATTAATCCGCAAAAGAGATGGGCCCATGACATTATGTCTTAACGTAGAGATTTCCTGGCCATTCTGTTTTTAGCCTAATTACCTCTGCTTCAGGATGTGCAGGTGTTTCGTGATGTGGTCGCGTTGCCATTCACCCGCAAGCATTCACAGCTTCTGCAAGAAGACAACAGCCCCCCGTTTCTTCTTTTCCATCGCTGCGCAGGAGGAGGGCGTGCGGAAGTTTCTCCTGTCCAGCCTCCAGAAAGGGGAGCGCCTGTACGAGTGGCAGTTCAACCTGCAGGGTCTCAAGAGGAACCTCGCCAACATCATAACCATGCACGACCTCAAGGGGCTCAGCTACGACGAGGACGTCCTGTTTGTGTGCGGCGCAAACTCTCCCTACGTCAGGTGAGGTTACTAACGCACAGCAGCCACAGTGGTACCGAACGTCCCGCATCAGCTAAGGCATTCAGCTAATTAGCACACTCCCTTCATTTGTTCGTAGTGCCTCTATTTCTTCTTTTTTTGTGACATTGTGCCCTTTTACTTCAATCATGTGTCTTGTCCCACCCTGGCAGCATAGAGTTTCATACTAATATATATATACTAGAATTAAATCTGGCACCCGCCGCGGGGGCCTCAGTGGCTAAGGCGTTGCGCTGCTGTGCACAAGGACGCGGGTTCTATTCCTGGCCACAGCGGCAGCTTTTTTGATGGAAGCTTTCGAAAAGCAAGAACGCTCATGTGTACAAGATTTGTTAAAGATCCCCAGGTGGTCAAAATTAATCTGGAGCCCTCCACTACGGCGCGCCTCATCGCCTGCGCTGCGTCGGCACGTTAAACCCTACAACTAATCAATGAAATCTGGCGCTTGAGTCTAGGCACCGCGCTTCGGCGAGTGCTGTCTTGTACCAAGGAGAAGCATTCCACCATTACTTGGCATCCCTCACCAACAACCTCGTAAGTTCCCTGTGGCTTCGAGAGCTATAAGTATTGTTTATAAAGAAATATTTAAGTTTTTATCAACAATACAGTGCTGCTCATTGAAGACTCCTTTGTAATAAATTTTTCAAGTTTCACGCAAGGAAAAACTTGTTGCTCCTGTTGTTTCCTTTGTCGTCAAGGGCGACAAAAAGGCATACTGCAATCCACGCCAAGTATAAAAGGAACGTTTGAGCAGATATGGTGGCGCCCATGACAGCACACGATTGTAGTGAAGGATTTCCCTCTGGTGTATATTAGCAAGAAACTAGTATATGCCTGGCATTCCCTGAGCTGTGCAAACCCAAAATTGTATGGGATAGTGAGTGTGTAGAACATACATCGATAGGTACACATTATTATAAATAACCAGTCTGTCAGTTATGCTCTTTTTTTGCAGAAGGATCGTATTTGTGCACTGCAGTCTGACCTTTAAACAATAAGACCAGAAACGATATGGAGCAGATATGAGCAGGCATACGAAATATCTAGCCCACGGAGCGAGGAGAACAATATAGGAGTGGAAACCAGGCTTCCTAGCGTGGCCAGATAATGTCACAAGCGCTCGTCATAGGTTTAAACTAGCGGCATCTGCCGCGGGTGAAGAAACTGCGGGCTGCCGCTTTCCACATTGCACTGCACAGCCACAAAAGAAGTGCGGCCGCTATCATTTCGTCCATCAGGTGCCGCTACCCTCTCCTCCATCGTCGCAGCGGCGAAGCTTTGCAGTCCGCCTTGGTTTTCGTTGTTACATTGTTGGGTCGTTCGCCCACGCTTATCGCGATGGGCCGTTTCGCCTCCTATATATTCTTGCTCCATGATCTAGCCGCAGGTCAAAGTCTGCTGCAGTAATTTTTCGTGTTACGAAAATACAATAGTGCCATCTAGGTGCCTTCATAGGGGTGAGAAGTACATTATATACACAAAACTTTCTCAACCTGCTGCCACTGCTAACAAAATGGATACATGTCGGTGTTTCTTAGTGCGTAGGTAGGAGTGAGCAGATCGAAGGTAAAACACAAGTAGACAAATGAAAATTACTGCACTCTTTTAAAGGGGCTGCGAAGACGAAATGCAAGCTTGGTTCATTTGGAAGACTTTTTTTACCCAGTAGAAATGATGCCAATTGTACCACAAGCGTCCGACAACTAAGCTGCCATATATATTAAGAAATCCAGTAAAGCAGTGGCGACTCCCTAGCCACTTTCTGGCAATTTCCGTGTGGACATCACAGAATCTTGTTTTTTCAATTGGCGGCCTGCGGACCGAAGCCACTGCTCGCAGGCTCGCAGGCTGTGACACTAGGTCGAATTAACTGTGTAAAACGGTTGAAATTGTGCCGGCTAAAATTGTGCCGAATTAACGAGAGTTCTGCTCCATAGAGTCCTGTATATAATAGTAGGGACCGCAATGCGCAGGTCGAATAACCAATTTGACGAATTGAGGGGGGGTTAATTACCGAGCTTTCACTGTATTTTGAACTTGGAAGCAACCACGGAACCTTTTTTTTTTAAATCCCTTTGCAGTCCGTTGTTGGGCCCTGCCCAAAAACGCAGCATGGCCATAACGGTTTTGCTGTCCGGCTCCGTCCGACTTGGGTGTTCTAGGTTAAATTCCGTGGTTTTTCTTACTGCAATGTGCTCACATTTTTTGCGCAAGTGATGCGCCATCTTTTGAGGGATAAGTATGAACTTTATTCGTTGAAGTTTACTCCTTTTTGCACTAGGGTGCAGCACAGTGTACATCTAAGGCCTTCAGGATTCCAGAGCGTTTTCACGTGTGCGCTTGTTTTTGCTGAGAAGCATGGCCGCTTTCTCATCGCTTGCATTTTATGGGGGTGCACTTAACGAGTGCAGTGATGCCTTCAGTGAGGAAGAGAATTCCGTGCCTCCATCAGATGTGCTGTTTGTGTAGTGGTAGCTAGTGGTAGAAAAACGAAAGGAGGTAGGAGGAGAAACTGGTTTTGCTGAAAACATGCACTTGCAACCCTGGTCTGCACCTGCACCCAGGAGAATGCTTCGGGTGGTTTCACACGCTGCTCAAGTATCGTGTGAAAAAGTTTCAAATAGAATGCCAGGGAAAAAATTAATATCCTGTGAGTTTTTTTTTGCGCAGTTTGTGTTTTTTTTTTTTGCAGTGCCAGCAACTGGCAAACTGTTTTCGAACCGGAACTGCCGGAAGTGGGTAAAAGTTTCGGACTGCAAAGGGTTAATTGAGTTTGCTGTAGGGCCAATTGCTACATTGTGCTACGAAGAAAAACAGCGCAAAACACTGTACAAATTTAAGGAGCCACAAAACACAGGCGCTGATAACAAGTGCGCGCTTTATTGCAGCAGGCACATATATAGAGAAAAAGATATAAGAACGAATAAACATGACACATCGGAAACAATAGCTCGTGACAATCAAGGTCCATCTTGTTGTCGTCGTCGTGTGTACTGTTTTTAACATTTTTGCAATTTTTCGGGCTTTAGTAGACCTCAGCAGTCACTTCTCACCATGCTTTAATCTCATTTCGTGAAATGTGTTGATCGGGGCAGTACGACGTCCGCATTTCTTTCCACCCACAATGTGGCTGTTTCTTTGTTGATTTATTGTTAGTTGAAAGAAGTGACCCCATGATGCCCTCTTTCTCCCAGCAAACGGACCACGACGTCATCAGGGAGAAGTTTCCCAGGGCCAAGTTTGTTTACGTCAAGGGTGCCGGGCACTGGGTTCACGCTGACCAGCCAGCCGAATTCTTAGACCTGATCAAGCATTTCATGCATGGCGACCCGGCGTAATATGTAGATCATAGTATGTGATTAATTTTGTACTGATTATGCATTGTGTTTGTTTCGTCTGTTGTTAGGCATAGTTGCTCTAAGTTTGGGGGCCTGAACTGGTGTTCACCCAATAAAACCTCCAGTTTTGCTTTTTTAAAATATTGCACTCGTTTGTCCTTTTCATGAGCCCTGCAGTGTATGAACCACAGTAAAACCTTGAATACTCGATGTTGCCACGTTCAAGGTCCTCCATATTTCCAGTAATTTACATATCACTACAGTTATTTATTATGTTTGTTATATGACAGAACGAAAGCTGAACACAGAGGGGTACGTATAGGAGGTTATCTTTTGTATAAATGCATGTAAATTTCTGTCTCCATTTGGTTAAAGGTACTCGCAACACTTTTTGAGCAGTGCAAGTAAACCTTTGCGATGTTTGGATTACACTGCCAGGAATACCTGAGCCAAATATTACACACACACGTGAAGCGGTGAGCGTGCAAATTGCTGTGAAAGACGGGGAAAAACCAACTGCACTCTCTTCAATTTTCCTCATTATGCAACCCCTGGCATGGCCTAAATGACGTCACTGTGGTCATGGGTGTCCTAATGGCTGTCGCTGGTCAACTCGCGGCTTATTTCTTACATTTCCTATGACGATCCCCCGTCGTCAGCGCTGTGTACCAACCTCTTCTATGCCTGAACCTATACTGTACGCACAGTTTTGGCATTTATTTTGTGTTTTGAGTGCGCGCAGAGTTTCAGTGACGAAATGCTACCCTTTCAACGAGACCACTCGACAACAAACGATTGTTGCTTCAAAAACGCCCTACCAGCCTGAGGTACACGCATGCGAGCAGGCAGCCATGCCTGCTTTTTTGTGGCACCAGACCAAAAAATAGACCCCTCCACTTTGCGGAGAAAAGGAGAAAACCCCGGCCTGTGACATATCGAAGACCGCTGAAGAGAACGCCGCGAGCCTTCCCCCTCTCCGAGAGAGCGCGTGCATCTTTCGTCATGTTGCCGTGTATGTTGCCTGCGGTCGAGTTGTGAGGCGCGATTTCTCGTCGCGCGCATGCAGTTCAGTGAAGTGCACGCATTTTCGTAATTTTGCGCGAGGAGATTGCTGGGGACAATAGACTTTACCCCAAAATACATTCCGAGTAGTCGATGGTAAGTAGTGCGGGGGTCCCTTTTAAAGATGGCACCCATGTGGATGGAACCCATGATGGCACCCAGCGTCTCGCGCCGAGGCGGCGCGAGGACACTGCTTTGAAGTGAGAGTGGGAGAGGGCAGTTGCCGAGGCCCGCACCGGATACGTGTGTGAAAACCGCCCCTCGGCGGTGTATGGCGCCCGAGAAAGGAAACGCAAAACCAGACATCCATGAAAGCAAGCGTTGTCTTCTTTCAAGTTCTGTGTGCTGCACATTCATCGGTCCTTTGTTGCCGTCCTCGTTGCGTGGTCATCCGAGCCACATAACATTTGCGCGGGAGGTTCAAACACGATTTGGCGGTTACGATACTCCCTAATGCGATATTTGAGCGCAGCAGCAGTGCGCTGAGGCAGCACTCACTCGTGGGTTCTCGACGGCAACGATGATGAGCCTCTGCATCGGCGGCGCGAAGTGCATCTCAGGAAGGGGCCGCGACCCGTGTCTTAAGCAGGGAACGCACACCATTGTCACACGCACGCCCCCCTAATGTTTTTGCCAGTGTAGCGCAGACGAGCGGCTCGTGTGGGCACAGCATACTGCCCCCCCCCCCCTCTCCGCTACTCACTTTGGGAGAGTGCTCACACCACCACGGCGAACCGCCCTCCCCTCACAATTTCGCAACACTCTCCACCTTACAGCATTCTGCCCCCTCCGCCACCGCACACTTTCAGAGAGCGCTCGTGCCGCTACGGCGAACTGCCCTCCCTCCCCTCACAATTTCGCGACACTCTCCTGCTTCGCTTTCTTTCACTATTCGGTCTTGCCATCGTTCACATCGGTTACGACGACGACGGGACTCAGCTCAGAGATGGCCGCCAAAGGGCTGCGCCCCAAAAAAACATGCTCGCTGGCGATGGGCCGCAAGATAGCAGCAGAGTAGGTGCGCGATGCTCTGCGTTCGCTGGTCATGCGATCGCGTCCTGAGATGCAGCAGATATGCGCCGTGACCGAGAAGACTGCAGTTCGCACTGCACACAAATTTCGCATTTGGAGTATAGTAATCGTCAGTGTTTTTAGGAGAAGTGCTGATTAAGGCGGGACATGTCCCGGTTTTTGCAGCTGTGGTGCCACTGTCCCGGCAGCGTGCTTGTGAGGCGGTGTTTTGTCCCGCCTTCGGTTTGGAAGTATGAAGACAGGTATCAAGCCCTGTCTGTGTCATGAATGAAAAGCTGGAAGAATGGAAGATCCACAAGAAACCGTTTGAGGAACTTCAAGAAAACAGCGCAGATGACGGGACTAAGCAAGAAACACACAATATAGCGCCCGTGTTGTGTGTTGCTTGTTTAATTGCAACGTATGAGCTGTTTTCTTGAAGTTACAGTGTACCAACAAGCCGTTCAGCACACCTATTTGCGTTTGAGGAATGGTGGGTGGATGTCCTTCAGCACTTCGAGCCTTGCAACAATATCAATTGGGCAATCGTTGAGTAATCCATGTGCTTGCCAGGCACAAATGCACCAGTGAAAGAGGTGTTTTCCTTGATGAATAAGATGTGGATTGCAGAGGAAACGCACCTTCATTTGACCGCACTCAAAGCACTGAAGGTGAGTCTGCACTTGACGTGGGAGCGGTACTACAAACACATCAGCAAAAGTGAACTATTGAGGGCAATTAATTCAAGCAAGGACTATTTTACAGGCCAGGAAAAACCTGGAGAACCAGGAAGACCGCATGTTGCAGGTGTAGTAATACAAAGTGCAATTTGTAATTTAAGCTATGTGCCACGTTCTTCCTTACTCCCTGTCCCGCTTTGGGGTCTGAGGAATATGGTCACTTTACCCTTAGTGGCTCTGGTGGTCGTCGTCATCGTCGTCGTGTCTGGTATCGTGTAGTCAGTACTTAAGTACCGGGACACTTTTTTTCCACCGCCTCGTGCTAGAACGTTTTATCTCGGTGGTCAAAACGCGTACCAAAAAACACTCTGGGACACTCGTTTTCCAATGCCTCGCGCTAGGACGCTTCGTGCTTCAACGACACGAGGCTTTTACAGCAAAGCCGTGTACCTCTAACCCCAACAATTTCATTTCCGTGGGCAAAAACGCCAAGGCCTAAGACGCTGAGCGGTCAGCATTGAAACCCGCATTATGCACTTCATCATAACTTCGAAACCGCATCATACACTTGTACACTGCATGCTTCGCCCCTCGCCAGGTTTCGTGTTAGTGAAGATGGCCCGAGTTTTGTTCTTCTTCAAAACTGAGCATCTTCCTAGATTTGCAGCTTCTCCAGAGCTGAAAACTACGTCAGATGGCTAGGCAGATGGCTAGGTGCATTCAGGATGTTGCTGCACCATCTTACTTGGTGGAGATGTGATGGCCGTGTGTTAGGCTGATGGGCCAGCCCATGCGCGCCGACAAGACAACAATTGTCGGCAAATGCGACCAATGGGTCTGTTGCACTTGGGAGTGCCATGCCCACGCCAAAGGTCAGGTATTCACGGTAGTAGCCCCCCTCCCCCAGCAATACAGACGTCCGTGGAACGTCCGGAATACAGCCTAACATCCAGTGCCAAGTTTGGGAGCTACGTACGTCCATGTTCGGATGTACGTTTTCAGGTGTACAGTGGATATCCATCAATGGATGTACAAATGATATACATTTCTGTATGTCCGAAGGACATCTGCCCGTGGACGTACGTACAACGTTACCACGAAGTATGATATAATGGCATAAATTGAATAGAAAAGCAAAAGCAGAAAAGCTACTCTGCTTTTCAATTAAATAATTTTGTACATCTACAAGTACCCATCTTGTTTAAGCTTCATCTGCATGTAACTAAAATTAAGCCTGATTTTTTCCCTTTTTTGGGCCACCTCACCGACTCCAACGATTATCTCTTCGTGGAAGGGTGTATAAAAATTAAGCACCGTTAACAAATCCGTCTGAAGCAAGTTTACCGTGTCGTGTATAGTTACGTCTGCCCGGTAGCTCATTTGTGTTGTGCGGTGGAGTATTTGTGTAGGAAGACATGATTCTCGATAATGAAACCTTTGTAACTCTGTAAATTATTAGTGAACATCCAAAATACATCCAATTTCAGAAGTCTGCATGGACTTTCGGGAGTGTTAAATCCAGGCCTCCCACGTACGCCCATGGTACGTCCATCGGCTCTGAAACGGACGTACTGTGGACGTCCGCTAGAGCCATATAATGGACGTACGCTGGACGGCCGACGAAAATCTGGTGGTTGCTTGCCCCCCACCGCCCGCCCACCTCCTCCACAGCCCTTGCATGGTCGTTGTTGCTGTTTGAACAGGATATCCGCGCAATTACTAACTTCCCCTTCGGCCTGTCATAGAATTCCTCCTCTCCACTTCCTCCCCTTCTCTCCCTATCACCAGCCCAACAGCGTTGATGGTTGCGCACCTTTTGAGCCTCATTACTAAATGCTGTTTGTAGTCTAAGAGCATACAGATGAACATTTATTTTGCTCGAGATCCTTTTCGCAGAAACAAGATATTTGGCGAATGCAGGACTGCGAGAAATGGATCGTAGACACCAGGAACGGGTTTGAAACCTGCAAGCCTAATGCGATGTGTCAGAGTGATCCTGCTGTTGTCGGTACAAAAAATCTCGGGGTGGTCGTCCGTATTTGCACGAATCTAATGCGCACTTTTATGCAGAAATGCATTATAGTCGGGGGTTGTCGTGCGTCCCTTGGCCGGCGTGCGCAGCGCGTCTGATGATGATTGTGGCATGATGCTCCTAGGGATTGGCCAACCAAACAATCCATCACGAGATAGCTTCGCGTTCAACCACCATCGTCATCTTCCCGTAGGGGAACCGCTGAAGAAGAAGAAGGAGAAGAAGACAAAGCTGCGAAGAGGAGGGCTGCGTGAGTTTTGGCTACCGTTATCCTCCTCGGCCGGCGCATCTTCCCGATCTGAACCCGGTAGAAGAGCGGCTCATCGCGCCTCGACTCCCCTTCATGAGCATCAGGCGGCTGACTCGAGGCAACGGGCAGTTTGGAATCAAGGGACAGGCGGTGAACGTGCCCATCGACGTATCGAAGGTTGTGCGGTGCCTTCCTCGCATGGTACCCGAGGACGTTGCGTTCGACGTTCACATCAAGCGGAGGCTGATGAGTCCGGCAACGTACAAGCGCGGGTTGGTGAAGCGCGGCAACATCCTGGCTTGGCTCAAGCACCTGGAACACACCCCGCTGTATCGCGCCATCAACGTTCGGGTCGATTGGAGTCGGCTCGATCACTTCGATGACGGCGGCGAACGAGAGGAACCGCAGGAAGACGACGTCGATGATGCTGACGGTGAGTTCGAAACGATTCCCGACGACTTTGACGTGAACGATCCTCTGCAGTTGGCGGTTGCGTTCAACGCGGTCTCGAAGACGCTTCTCTATTACGAAGCGGAAATGACGGGTGTGGGAAAAGAAAAAATAAATGATTACGCTCACACTCTCTCCTCTCTCTTCGCCATTAATCGCATCTCACTCATCGGTGCACCCAATGCATTTCTGCATCCTCACAATCCCCCTCGGGGAGGTGCGGGGATTTTTTTTAAATGCGGAGCATTTCTTAGGCTCGCCTGGTCCTCCGTCGTTGATGGCGGCGCCGTCCACACGCTCACTGCGCATGCGCAACTCTCCTCCTTACACCCACAGCTCCGCGATACTACACTATAAAAAAAAGAAATAGTTAGCGGCGCCCGGTTTCGATCCCACGACCCTCTGACTGCAACGGGAGGTACGCGGTGCTCTTCCCACTACGCTACAAATCCGGGACAGGGGCAAGTGCTATGAACGCGCCTTATGTCCTTGACTCATTCAAACTACGTCAAGAAGCTACTGATACAACGAAGGCACGCGAAGCTGAACGTCAACGGAAACGACGAACTGAAGACTTTAGAGGAGGATGTTGAATTTCCCGTGGGAAAGCTGTGGCGGGAAGCGCCACGCGCCTTGTAGCTCAACCAGCCCCGTCCGCAGCGCCTCTGATGCTGATTGTGGCAGGATGCCCCTAGGGATTGGCCAACCAAAGAATCCATCACGAGATAGGTTTGCGTTCAACCACCGTCGTCGTCTTCCCGTAGGGGAACCGCCGAAGAAGGAGAAGAACGAGAAGACAAAGCTGCGAAGAGGAGGGCGTGTACATTGCTCTCAGCCGGTGCACCAATGTCAACAACCTTTACCTCACCAAAGCTGACGGAGGCTACCGATTCTACCACAGAGACAACATCGACAAGAACATGATGGACGGTTTCGGTGCCTCGAGAACCACCGCCTACTCACCGTAACACAACAGCACTTGCGTGCCTTTGCCACCGGTGTGGACCCGGACGCGGAATTCCCTCTGGCGCTAGTAAAAACCAGATCACTCAACATAACGGCAACACAATGGAACCACACGGAACCGCCACGATGCTTCGCATCCTCATCAGGGTTCCCCACGGGAAGATGGTGTAATTTTTTTTGGCAACAGTAGCCTCGAAATTTGTGTACGCGTTACAATCGACTTCAAAACCGAAACCGGTATCACAGCATTGCGGTAGATACGAACTCCTACCAAAATTCAACTCGCTCGAGTAAAAATTCACCCGCATTTCCCCGAAGGGGAGCATGGGGAAAGTGCGAATGCACGGGTGATGCTATGAGGGGGAGTTATGTTGAACTGTGTTGGCATTCGCCCGTTAGTTGCATTTAACACCCCCGCGTGATCAAGTGGGGATTTCACACACCCCGTTAGTCGTTCTCTGGAAATCTTGGTGAATTAAAGTGTATGTTCGAGAGATCACACACACACGCAAGTAAAGTGAAACGACAGTATTCTTTACTCAGCACGCACAGATTTTTCACGGGGCAGTTAGCACCTTGTTCGCTCATCAAGCACACGGTAATTTTACCGACAGCGAGGGGAACCTAGCTGTATAATGCACACTCGGAGTCTCGGATGCTGAGTGCGTGATTGACGTAAACAAGGCAGAACTATATTCTTATGCAAGGCTTCACTGGCCCTGAGCAAGGGGCGTTTTGGAGAACTTGAAGACTTCCAGATGAACCATCGCCCCATCGCGTCGAAAGTTCAGGGCACTTAAAGTCGAAACACTAAGCTCCCACGTCAGCTTTATTGCCTGCAGGAGCTGGATGAGCACGCTTATTGAGAACGAATTTTTGCTGCCACAGTTACGCGCTTTAAAGGTGTGTGGTGTCGTCTTTTACAGGTATGTGCGGTAGAATTGGCGTGAACTTTTTAATTTTTCAATTGTAAACTTGCCTGTGCGTTACATTCGGGGGCGCGTTAGAATCATACGGCGTGTACTGGCCAAAAACATTTTTCAAGAGCATGAAGTGTACGCGAGGAAGTGCATGCAGTTCCATCACACACCATCATGTACTGAAAGTTTAGGAACATTTTATTTGATCCTATAATCTATATACTCGACCGTAGTTGGAAAATAAATTTTTAATCTCGAGTAATCAGAGTGACAGTTTTAGCATTTTCGCAGGCCTAGTGATCTGGGGTGCGACGAAGCACGTACCACAATAAAGGTCGCCACGGACCTACGGAGAGTGTTTGGAAGCAGAAAAGGAGAGAACCATTATATATCTCCACTCCTCACTGCATACTTAAATCTAAATGTCCAGGCGTGATGCACTCAGGTCTATGCCAACAAACGAGGCAAAGCTTATAACTTTTATGAGGTTGCACAATGTCCACTGCGCCCTTTCTGGAATTTATTTATTCACGCGTTGCAGAATTTTCTCGAGGTCGTCGTGTAGGTCTAAAGCCTCTTTCCAATGCTTCCACTCCGGCTCAGTGGCCAAGGCCACTTTGAAGTCGGCACTAGACAGCAGGGCGTCACACGAGACGCCAAAAGGCAGGTCGGCCAGGATCACTGTGTTCCAGCTGTACTGCTTCAGGGTCGGCATGTCGGTGGTCGTAGCCACCATCACCACCGCTGGCGCCGTGTGAGCATCGTTAGGCTTTTCGATTACCATTACAGACGGCTGTCCCTGAATCCAATTCTTGAGGCGCCGCTGCCCAGCAACGGTGTTCACAAGAACCAACGTCTTGCCTCGAATGTGGTTCACGGTAGCCGTCCCCTTGAGCCTCGTCAAGTGCTTGTAGCTCAGCTGCAGGAAGTCGCGCAGTTCTGCCTTTGGCTTGGCCGCGACTGCTTCTTCGGCTTGGCTAAGGGCCGCCACAATGCCCCTTTCCCGCAGCGTCGTGCCGACGTCTTGTACCTCTGGGTCCACTGAGCTGGACACCACGTCGCCGACCTGCGTCGTCCAGTTTTCTTGGATGAAGCAGACTTCCACAGTGGTCTCCTTCCTATGGGGTCTTTCGGGCGTTCCAAGGCAGCAGGTTAGTTTCAGAGGCGTCCGCAGACGCTTGAGGTCGCATTCGAGACTGTCCAGGCTGCAGACACGCAGTCCGTCGGCGAGTGCCAGCACCCGCGTCGCGGTAGGTTTACCCCGCTCGTCTTGAAAGCAGGCCACAGTCTTGCGGTAGGCGTGACTGGGATCTAGGTAATGTTCGAAGTCCCGGAGAACCAGGACGCCGATGCGCGCCGCGTTGCGGGTATCCCTTGAAAGCACTGTCAACAGGATGTCTGGCTTCACGAGGCACACGCCCTTGAAACCGTCCTGGGCCAAGAGGACGCGGAGGACACTGCACGGACCTCGACGGGGAGGAGTATGCGGAGGTACTCGGCGAAGTCTTCGTCCTCGTCGATGCGCTGGCCCGAGATGACCGTGAGGGGGGCCCTCGTCGCTTGAATGGCGGTGAGGCACAGCTGGCGCCGCACGTTCTCTGTCGCCAAGGAGACGACGCAGTTTTCGACGCAGACTTGCGCCGCGAGCTTCTCCTCTCGCGGGCTGGGCACGTAGAAGTCGTTCTCGTCCAACGTGGGCTTGTCGCGTACGGGCTGGAGGGCCTCGAGGCGACGCGAGAATTTCGTGCACTCACCGGCTCGGAGGTCGCCCATGCCAGCCATGTTGGGTGAGAGACCGGGAGCGTTTTTAAGCCTCGCCTTCGGAACTCGAGCTCGAACTGCTACGTAGGCCGGGGCGTTGCACGCGATATCGCGTGGCTCAGATTGCGCGTGTCAGCGGCTGGTGATGGCGATCGGTCTGGATGAGTGGGAAGTGGAAGACGAAGATTGCGGCCGTTACTGTCTTGCTGGAGGTATCACCGCGCCGCGATAACAAATGGAATTGTAATCTCAAAGGCGTTGCGATTGCTAGACGCAGCTAGCTCCCGAAACACCGCAGGAGGCGTGACACCACGTACGCCGCCGCACGAGTGCCGCGGTTGAGGCGGCTTCACATTTCACGCTCGCTGGAACGGAGCTTACGCTTTTGTGGGGTGTTGTTTCGCCGCGATCGGCTAACACAAAGGCAGACGTTCGTTCAGGATAATGTTGCGTACCGGCGGGCGAAGAGGATACGCACCGTGCAAGATCATGACGAGGTGGATTTTAATGTGAGGCAGCCGTATTGGTTGGTTGGTTGAAGCCAAGAAAACACACTGGCCCATGGGTCGTACCCACTCTGGTGTATTGGCTAAGTCATTGTGGAATAACGTTAAGATTTACAACGAGGTGATAATAGAAGCGAGAAAATTGTGGGGAAAGTAGTGTTAACAGTTTGAGAAACGAAAAAATAAATAAATATGTGACAAATAGACAGTGAGCCTATTAACAAGTTACTTTAACATTGCGGGAAAAGGATGCGTTTTACGAACAGGATAGACGACTTTTTTCGGAAATAAAACAGTGAATGACGGGACAAACATCCCCGTGGCAAAAACCGAGCCCCAATGGCTAGTGATTATAAATTGGGAACCGACAACGAACGACCCCGGGTGCCGCAAGGGAGCTCTAGGGGCGGAATTCTCAGTGTTGTCTATTTCATGTCCGTTTCAAAGCGTCGGTTTCGAGCGAGCCCTGATTGGTTGAAAACAGAAAACCGGATGTGACGGGCGCAGCACATCCATTGGTCAGAATTAAGCCTCGCAAGTGCCACGACGTCGCGACTGAAACGGACGCGAAAGGGACATTCTCGAACTGGACACAAGTCAGAATGTCGCCCCAGGTGGCGTCTTCGGAGGGAGCAGAACCGCCGACAAGATAGCAGGAAATGGTCGATTCTCTCCTCTTGACAAAAGCCGCACAGGGTCGATGGCGTTGTGCCTGCGCGGTGAATGTAGGAATTGAAATCAGCATCGCAAAAGTGAGGCTACATTATGCAAGGCTAAGTCCGCCTTATTCAATAATACTTACTTACTTACTACTACATGTGTTGTTGTTTCTCTGTTATGAGTGCATACCCAATCATGGGATCGGGCAAAGATCAGTGATTATAGGAAAATATATGTATAAATCTCTATTGGCCTTATGGATGAGATAAAAACGTAGTTATAAAAAAAGGAAAATACAGATTCTTATCTAATTACGGCACTCAAAGCAAATAATTTAGAGGGATTCGGGAGTTGCTTTTACTCCGTAGGTGAGGACAAGACAATTTTAATGATAATATTAAATTAAGTCAGAAATATGCAGAAATATATATATTTAATGAAGTTAAATTGTCACGTAGCCAAAGATGACGCAGCTGTGTTGAAGGAAAAGCAAGTTTACAGGAGCGAACTTGTGCTCCCCTAACAACTCAAAGAATACACAGGTGGCAAAGCAGCAGTCAACAAAGTCGTGTGCGCAGGCGAGTGTCGGCGAATCGAATGCCGCGATCGGGGAGCATTTATCTTTCGGCGGGATTGTTTCTCGAACCATCGAATTACATTAAAAATGTTTGAGATCACAGAAGATTATTCTAGTCCAGTAACGACAGGGCAAAACAGTCTCCCTATCAAATGAGATAACTAGTGCGGCATAAAAAAGAAAGAAAGGAATACGCACTTCGCTTGGCACACAGATAACACAGCCGGGCGCTGCCTGGCGGTAAAACAAAACATGAACAAACCTGATGCGGCAATAAATGAGTCGTATATGGTAAAAGAATAGAATTATATTAATCGTAAATTGATTGTAATTTTCAATGAACCGCAGGAGGGCAGAGCAAACATCCCTGCGTCAGAACCACGTTTCTGAAGCCCCGAATGATTAAAGAGCCGGCACTGATAAGGCTATCCCAAGGCTTCGAAGCGACACCTCAAGGAGCTGATGTCTAAGATTTGGAAATACCATCTTCGTTAGTCATCTTCGTTAGTGCATAGCGATCGAGGCGGCCTTGAAAAAGATCAAATCGCTTCGGGTGCAGCATGCGGTAATTCTCACGGATTCCAAGTCGGCCCTACAACTCTTGCAGCTTGGATTTCCCGCAGATAAAACTTGCCAACGCTCCCTGCGCCTTCTTCAGCAGATAAAGGAAAACGGATTTAGCTTTCACTTTCAGTGGGTCCCTTCCCACGTAAGAGTGCTTGGAAACGAAGCTGCGGACCAGTTGGCTTGTCAAGCGACATCGTGCACTCGTCTTCTGAAGGTGGCCCCAGATGAACGGCGCATTTTAAAAACAATCATACAAGATCACTTCCGCTCTCTTTGGCGACCGCAACATCGACCTTGGACAGAGGCAACCATACTGTTTTGCATCCGGACCAACTCAGCGCGGACACCGGCGTGGCTTCATAAGCTGAACGTTATCTCTTCACCTCTGTGCGGAACGGTGGTGCTACAGGCGACATTGGTCATTTTATTATGGACGGCCGAGAGCATGCGGAGGAGCGGTTAGCTTTGTTTAAAGAACTGCGAAGGAAAGCCGTTCCGCATGCCTCGTTGAACGATTTAATTTTCACGGAAGGTAATTGGATCACGAGGAGGGACATCTTTCGTTTGATCCTGCAGTTTTTAACGGTCACAAGCCTCAGCGAATCACGGTGAATTCCCGCGCATAGCGGTAAAAGGTGCTGATCGGGTGAGAAATTTCCGGCATACCACGCAGGGCTAGGTTAGAGTGAACTAGGATATTGCTTGGTCCACCCGTCAATAAACATCACCACCACCACCACCACCGTTAGTTGAAACAAAAAGGCCGCTGGGGAGCCACGCTGAGCGCCCGCTCTCCCCGTCGGCTCCGTAGACTAATCGTTTTAATTGGGAAAGCGTTGATTGCCGTCTCCACAGCTTGCCGTGGTTTCACCGGAAGACAGCTGGACACCTTGGATATCATCCTTCTGGGCATCCTTCCAACTTTGTCTTCGCTACAAGCCATCCGAAGACTGGACCACGCCGCTCGCAAGACTAGGCCTAACGAGGCCTACCGCCACAGCCTTGTTGCACGCTTGCTCGCGACGCTGGCAGCTGCGCATCGCCGCCCTTCGCGTGCCCCTACGCCACGGAAGACGAAGTCATGGGTGAGCCCATCACTCCGGCTGAACTATCCACGCCGGGTTGGGCGCACATTCGCCGCAAACAGAAATACGCTTCGAAAGGCTTGAATGTATACCCTTATAGAACAGAAAGCCGAATACACACAGTTTTCTCTCTTAATGCGCAAGCGGCCATGCAAGCATCGATAAAGGCGATGGGGGTGGAACTGCACGGCTGCCTCATGTCAATTCGTTACTCCGTATAATGCGCCTGTACCCCAGGACTTTGACATCACGGATGAAGCCAACCCCTAAAAAAATCTGTGTCTGGCAGTGGAATTGCCGATGTTTTTTCCAAAAACGTGCTCTTCTGCAAATGTTAATCACCACGGTTGCTAAACCCCCTCCGTCATAGCAATACAAGAACAGGGCCTTCGAGTCAGATTAAGTAGATACCAATCATTCCAAGACCCCAACAATCCATACACCGACTCTATTGTACATCGCAACATTTCGCAAACCCATAAACGCTTCGACAGCGCGTCCATACCGCACGACATGATTACCATGTATCCAAAAAGTCCGTCTTCTCCTCGTCTGTATACAGCGACCCAAAAGAGCATAAACACACTTTCAGAACCCTGTTTTCCCTAGCCAAACAAGAAGCGAAGAATCATCCCCTCCTAATAGTCCGAGATTTTATTGTCCCACACACTGCATGGGGCTATTCGGCAATCACTAAGAAAGGACCATTACTGTGGGAGCATACACACTCGCACAGGCTCACACTCGAAACACCACCGGACATACCAACAAGAATAGGAAATAGCGCACAGATAGATACCACACCGGACCTTGCATTTACTCACAACATAAAAAAAAAACAAAAAAACTTACACCATCTTCCAGTCGGGAACCCTGATGAGGATGCGAAGCATCATGGGGGTTCCATGTGGACCATCACTGTTGTTTTATTTCAGCGGAGCTGCAGGCTACAAAGAAAAAGAAGCTTTGCAGTGAAGACGAAATTCCGACATTGAGACTGGAAAAAACCGCGGTCCGAGTTTTATTCCAAAGCATGTAAATATATTAATACGTGGACTATGAAGCTAATTTTTGTTTGTAGCTTCATCTAGCCATATAGTTTAGGAAAATGTGGAAATGTAATGTCTCTGCTCAACGTAAAAATTTTAATTGTCAGATGACCTAATTAATTGCCTTGGTAATAAATCTGTTATTACTTGCACTTCCAACTCCATTTTTTGTTTAGGAGCTAATGGGACCCCAAATTTTAGAAAACACACAGAAACCATTCTTTTGCTTGAAATTAAAAAAAAATGAGGGCCGAAAGGGTTAAGCAAAAAAATAAAAAAATAGTGTCCTTCCGTTTTGTGAAGATGGATGACCTGCGAAGCTGGACGCAGTCGACGGAGAACACGAAACAAACCACGTTTGTTTGTAATTTGCGATTGAGCACACTTCTTTGCCATTTAGCAGAATGAAATTTGACAGAACTCTAGCGGTATTCTAGTGAGGAAATGTGCGGCTACCTGTTTCTCTCCCGCGTCGTTAGCATCTTACTGTATGTGTAACACACAACCCAATCCTGTCGAGCAGTGAAGACACCAGACAGGTCGCATTGGGCACTTGTCATCAGTCAGGGCATGAAACATATAGCTTCGCGTGCTCGCCCCCCCCCCCCCCCTCCCTCCCCCCTACACTTTCCACACTTGCCCGCATAAACAGGCAACCGCTTATGTGCGCGAGCTTAAACATGCGATCCTGGCAAATAACATTTGTGAAAGAAAGGTTGGCGGTGGCGAAAAGGAACGCCTGAGCAACGTCGAGTAAAGCGGCTTCACCGGAATGAAAAGTGGGGAGGGGGGGGTTATTAGTTATATACGGATTCAACTAAAAAAATCAGGGACGCTGCATGCACTCACGCGCAAGTCTTGAATGGCGAAGTTGTTGCAGGGGAGGATTGCCGGACACATAGATAAGTTTCAGTATCATTGTTTATTAGCATAGTTGCGGTGCTGGTAATCGTTGTCATATGCATAGATCAGGTCGTCGTCTGCGCGGCGAGTGGTGTGTGCAAAGTCATCCTCAGCATTGTAGACTTCCACAAGCTCTTCGTCATCGACTCGCGGCAGCGGTGAGCGAGTGTTGCCACGATTATGGCGAAACGCTTGAGTTTCTTTTTTTTTTCAAAGCCACTGCGCGAGCCGGGGACTTTGTGGTCGCAGTGAGGCAAGCACTCGCAAGCGTTCGGCATTTTCTCGCTCCTCTGGGTTTTCGCCAATTTTTTTTCTAAAGCCACTGCGCGTGCCGGGGACGCTGGGCAGTCACCGCGAGGCAAGCACTCACGAGCGTTCGAAATTTTTTTGGTGTCTTTTCCTGCAACGGTGAACTTACGGCCAGTAACAACAGTTCCGCTGTCAAAATACAGAGCGCACGCGAGCGCGTGCGTCGCGACAAACGCCCGGCGTCGTCCAGGCTTGCGCGTGGGCTTACGCCACATAAGGAGCTCCCGCCTTCGTCGTCATCGTCGCGAAGCGATGGCGCGCCACAGGTCCGCCGCTCCGAAGGCGATGACGACAAATCTGTCGAGCCACCCCTTCACAATCCACACGTGGAGACGGCCACCGCACCAGCTGGCGAAGAAGTGCACGGGGCGAGGATGTGCTACAATAGGACTTGTCCTACGCGACTGTGCCGTCACAAGAAGGCGGTGAAAGGGGGATGGCGACTATTGGTACTGGATAAAACACTGTACATAGTTTAATGGCTTTTGCTCCATACACTGCCGTCCAAAACGGCTTTGCACGGCTGGGGTCCGGTTGCTCCCTCTCTTCAGGGATGCGCTGTCAGTGTTGGTGGGAGATAGGTCTGCTGTTTCTCCAGCCTTGCACCAATAGTGCAAGCTGCGCCCATTTTTTTTTTATTTCACGTGGCAATATTATTGGTCCGTGTGCCGGGAGAAAGCCGGTGTTCCGTCTGCTTTATGCACGGTGGAGTGCCCTTAGGATTCATTGTGAAGGTCTCCCGCGTGTCCGTCGTAGGATATAAAATTCACGCGAAGGGAGGCCATGCCGAGTTATTTATGGGTAACATTTAGGAGCGTGGGCAGGGATGCAGATAAATTGTGACGGGAGTGATATAGGGTAACTGATTCGAGTAATACAGGCAAGCAGCTAAACCAGCTAAAGATACAAACGTACCCTCGATGTCCACGCTTCGCTTATTACAAACCAACACATTCTCTCACACGGTTAAGGGTCAGACAACGTTACAGCAGGCTGGCGCACTCAGGTTTTCCAGGCAGGGGTTACGCCGACCTTAAGGCATCTGCACACTATTATAGCGTCGGCGCGCCGTGCCGCTTTGCCGACGGCCGCCACTGACTCCGCAGGAGGCGCCAATATGGCGTCGGCACTGGCCGTGAAGTGGCGCAGGTAGCTCCAGCGATCGCTGCTAACCGCTCGTTCAAATGCAGCACGAGGCGCAAACGAAGTTGCTAATGCGGGAAAGCACCTTATAGTATGGACAAAAAGTGCACTATAAAACGTCATTCGCGCCGCCTGCGAAAGCGCCCATCAAATATCTACCGCGGTGGCAAGCCTAAAAATCTCTGGCGGTGCCAGCCTGCTGCCCCGAGCGCTTTGAAGCTCCCGCCATGTCGAGCGCGGCTCCCCATTGGCGCAAGTCGTCAGGCACGAGACGTAACCCCACGTCATCACAACCGCCATCCCTCATTGGTAGATCTTTGCGCTCTGCGGAACGGCAGAAATGGGTCTCGGTTCTATTCGCGCTGTGGCGACGAAAACGCGCCGTTCTCAGCGAGAACAGGCTTAGGGCGAAACACATGTGTGGAGCATGACGCGTCTCTGCATGCGTTTTCCCTCTCCAGAAAGCGACTCAGAAGCCGTCAGGAACACGTGTGAAGGCTGGCGGACTGATTTCGGAAAGGGATAAAATGTCTGCGAAAGCGCGGCGCTCAGACGCCCCCGCAATTGACCGTCCAACGTGGTTTGGTGCTAAGGACCGAATGACAGACTATGGCGAAATCACGAAAGCCTACCGCCTGGCTCGTAGGACCTTCCCACCTCCGGACCCGGGTTGAGCAGGGCGGAGGCAGTGCTACTAAGGCAGCTTCAGACCGGGTCCCTACCTACCCCGGCTCTGATGCACCGAATGTATCCGGAGGCGTACCCGACCGACAAGTGCCAGCTCTGCTGCAGGGAGACTGCAGACCAGAAGCACATCTTGTGGGACTGTGTCGTGAACCCAGTGGAAGCGACGTCAAGAACCATCCCGCCACGGCTTGCTGAAGCCGCAAGGAGCTACACCTACGAACATCAACACTGGGCCGTCCAGCAGGTCCTTCGGGCGTTCGAAAGGCACGAGACTCGCGAGTCGGCAAAGGCGAGCTCATGTGTCGGCTGAGGAGTAGCTAACCACCAGGACGACGCCGAGGCCCACGTCGCGGCCCGTAAAAACGTCGTTCTGCCGGCTTAAATAAAGTTGGTTCAATCCAATCCAATCCGCATATGCGTTTCGCCCTTTAGCAGCAGTGAAAGAGCCGCGCGCGGGGCAGTGACAGGAGTGCCGGTCATGTGACCCGATGACGTGAAACGCCGAGGCGGCGATGACTGTAGTCCGACATGAGCGACGTCTTTTCAGCAGGTGATTGAACGTCTTCTTTCCTTCATAAGCGAGAGTATGCGCACGCGCGTTTTATATACGTGGTTCGTTCTTATATCACCCTTTCGGAAGGCGGCATAGCCATATCTCCCGTATGCGATGCCGTCTTCCGAAATCGACGTTCTATGCCTGTAGGTCTTGATTTCCATTGCAGAGCGTATGGCGCGGAGGCGTTGAAGGAGAGGACCAGACCACGTAGCAAGGCCGGTTTTAGATGCGACTGCATCTCATTCACTCGCTTGTCCCTGCATCCGGCGTCGTCTGCGTTGTTGTCGGCGTCCGCCCCTCCCCCATTCTCCTCGCCGCGCGAGCTGCGCTCTCTGTCGCTCACCCCCTCTTCTCTCCGATAGTGAACACTCTCTCGCGAGGGGCATTGGAATGGATTCGATTGAATTGGCTTGGCTTAGCTTGGATTGGATTTGGATTGAATTGGATTAAAGTGGATTGTGTCGGATTGTGTTGCGTCATAGCCGCGGCAGACGACTGGCGGCCCGGCGCGTTCCCCTCACCGTTATAACGCGCTATAAAACGCGGTGACTGCGCCGCTCCGCTCATCGTTCCAGCGCCGTTACCTCCGCTGTCCAACGCTACAACGTGAACCCCCTACGCATCTACGCAGGGGTTCCCGCGAGGGGAGGTGGGAGTTTTTTATTCCGAACCCAGAGGGGTGTCTATCTACTGATGGCAGGGGCGCGCGAGCCCTACGGCGGGTGAGCGCGCTTGTTGGCCTACGTCACGCCGCTGCCGCTGCCACTGACACTGTGGCTTGCCGCTACAAGCTCAAATGAAACTTTTATATACCACCTGCACCACCACATCATTCATGATTTAATTTTTTTAAAGACGATAGTCTTTCTTGGGCTACTTAAACCCAGAAATTTTGGTGTGTCTGTATGTCTGTCTGTCTATCTGTCCGTCTGTAACTCGATTCAGCCAACCGGCCAAAGTAAAATTGATGTTGCGAAATAGTCTTATATACTCACAGCCAAATGTAAACGTCTAAGCCCGGTTTATATGTTCATACTTGTCAACTTTGTTGAACAAGAACAAGGCATTACACAAATATAAGACAGGAAATTAGTACACAAAGGATATTTACAGTGTTCCTTTATTAAAAAAATTCATGGATGCTTGGTTTCTCGATAACAAATGACATTCTACATCTGCTGCAGAGAACCGCCGCTTCCTGGCGGCAAATGAAAAATCACGCGGCAACAGCAACGAAAGGCTCCACTAGCTAGGTTTCACGTTCTGCTTGGAACGCACGTGGAGCACGGCCACGCGGTTCTATAAACATTGTAGTTGGCTTTGACGACATTTGCAACGAAAGGAGCAGATACGCGGCCAATTTTTTCCAACGCAATGATTCGAAGTTTATGCTCAAGTCACTTTTCACACCAATTGCATCCGCTTTATTTTTCGTAAGTTTCTGATTTTTTTTTTTGTATCGTTACTGAAATAATCTAGCTGGACAGCCTCGTTCCCAGGTCTTTCCCGACGTCTCGTGGTGTGAACGTGCGACGACTCGCAAGGGAAAGAGGAGGAAGAAGAAGCTGAGACAGATCAGCGACCGTTCGGTCTTTTACAATTGTCGGTAAAGGTCAGCCTCTCGGAGGCACGTAAATGCGTCAGCCGCGCCGGCTTTTGGACGAACGTGAGCTCTCCGCCACGGACCTTCAACAGTAGCCTGGCGGTGAGTGCGGATAGACGGGAATTTTCATTTTTAATGTTTTTCTCCGAGCTAGCTCCACTCTGGGGTTCAGTCGGTTGTTCCTCCCGTATAAGCGGTGTCCTGTGTACCTCTCGCTACCGATACTAGCGCTGTTACGTGATAAAGCGCTCAGATATTTACAAAAGAAGTGGTACGGTGAAATGACAAGCGATGCTTAAATTGATGATGGTGATGATGATGACGCTTAGCGGCTTTCCCTTTGTAACGGGGTGGCGGTGCACGGCGACCTTAGTCGTAAAGCCACTGTACAATCACCTCGCCAAAAATGGCTGCGGCTTAGCTCAGTTAACCTTGGATATGCAAAGCAAAAGCACTAGTCTGGTTGAGTCTTTTTTTCGCTTGTTTAACCTTTGATGTAGCTGTAGTGCCGACCACGGCTCAAAAGCTCTTCGTTCCGTGCAACGCTCACAGAAGGAGCCTCGGTTTCATTCTCGGCGAACGCGGCGTTCCTTTTTCACGGCAAACGCGGGCGCTAAACGAGTCACATAGCCCGAGACGACCCAGCGGCGCATGCGTAGACACTGCGGGGGTGATCGGCTGCCGATCAACTGATCGCCGCAACCGCCGCGGCCCCCGCCGCCCTTGGCTGAACAGAACGGACTGAAAACGGGTCCTTGTGCGCAGCGCAGAAGCGGGCCCGGCGCATCATGCGGTGCGCTTCGAGGGGTGTGCCGCAGGGGGTGTGTCTGCGGTCAAATCATGAACTTGCAATTACGCGGCGAAACCTCTGGACGAAAGTAGTAAAGCTTTGCTTTAAAATACCCTCAATGGAATTTTCTGCTAGTTTGACTTCTTTGTTCGTATGTCTTCCAAGATTGTTCTCTGCTCTTTTCCCACCAACATACTAACCTTCTTTTACTAGCTTCTAGTACTGCCCAGTTCACTTTCCGTTAACCTTTAAGCCAAAAGGTTCCGGATGCTGGATGTTTCCCTCACCGAGGACTAGACGGATACCTTAATTTACACTCCGTTACAATATGTGGCATGGCTTCTGTCTCCCTGCCACAACCTGCACACAGTTCTTCCGGCACCGGCTTGCGGACTTTGTGCGCAAGCAACCCGGCCGGCTTCAAGAAGCAATGCACTCCCTTTGGTATCATCAAAGAACTTCCCTCGTGATCTCCCGCTTCCCGATCCTGCAGATATCTAAGGACTTCTTTGCGTCCATCCTCTTTTTCCAGGTCGTTCTCTCTTATTATTTCGCTTCATTTTTTTTGCCTTGGTCGTTTCCCTGCTCTTCCAGTTTCATGTACTTTTTCCTGAGCCTTCTGGCTCTTTTCCTCTACTGTGCGTCCACGCTTTTCATGCAAAGATATCGTAACCCTCTGGCCTACCCATCTCTGGTCATCGATATTTCTAAGTCGTTCTTCAAAACATAATTTGCTCTGCGCTTCTCTCACTTCAAAGGAGGCCTAATTTGTTGTTTTACTGTGTGCTCCTAATTCCAATTGACCTACCGCCATTTGATTTACTTTTAGCCCTGATTGAATATCTGATTTGACACACACTACTGCGTTTAAAAAGGGGAGTGCCGGTACCATTACATCCTTCCAGATTCCTCTCACTACTCCATGAACGCAGTGTCTACAGCGCCGCCTAACGGCGTTGTAGTACAGTTGTTTCGGTAGATGGCGGCATCCACACAGTGGATTGTAGATTTGAAGGGTATTTTTCCGCCAGGTAACGTGGGCGTGGTTCGGAAGGAGCGACGTAATTTGTGGGGTGCATGTTGCGGTGTTGTGGTCGGGTTTAGGATATCGTCTCGAATGAGATGGGGAATCGGGTGGGCGCTATTGGTGAAGATTGGATGTGGATAGTGTAATCGCGAATTATCAGTCCCGCAGGTAAGGATGCTAACCGGGAGTACTGGTTCATTAGGTGGGCCTCAGCGTAAGTTCCTCAGCGTATTGTTGATACACAGTTGTTCTAGTTTGGCAGTGGGCGGTTAACTGTGTCTATAGTTCAGCGCGTGGGGGATTGACGTACCGGAGAGAGTAGGTGAGTAGGACTGATAAATAAAAGCTTAATGAAACGCAGGCGTCCTGCCTCCTTTAGACCCTGATACCGGCGATGGATGCGTCGGAGAAGGCCAACGTTTTGAGTGATTTGGGCGTTTATTTGAGTGAGGTATTAGGGGTTTACGCGATTTTGTTGTATTGAGAGTCCTCGTGCTTTTATCCGGGCACAGTAGGTATTTTGCTCTGGTCGAGAATTATAGTGATGGTTGGAGGGCTCGGAGGTTTGCCGCGAGGCGGGTGGAGAATTACTAGGTTAAATTTCACTTTGGAACAAGTGAGCCCTGCTTGAGTCGCGCAAGCGAGGACAATGTTGGCACCGGTTTGAAGTGTTTCTTCAATCTGGGCATCGCTACCTCCTGAAGTACAGAGGGAAATGTCGTCCGCGTACAAACTGTGTCGAAAGTGGGATATCTGGGAAAGCTTCTGTGGGACCTGGAGGAGGGCTATGTTGAAAGGCAAGGGTGAGAAGACCGCTCCCTGAGGGCTTCCCATGGATGACATTTCACTGTCGTGGGGTGACATCACCTGTGTGAAAGCTCCACGGCGGGGTGCGTTAAAAAGGACCGGATGTAATTATAGGTCAGGAGGCCTACTTTCAGTGTGTCAAGGTTTCTTAGGATTGTTTCATGGGAGACATGGTCGAAAGTATAGTGAACTAGAATACTAGTTCACTATAGTCGAAAGCTTTTTGAAGATGAAGAGCGAGTATGTCGGCCGTAGCCACTTTGGGACGGAGGGGTAATGATGTCATAAAGTACGGTAGTTGAACATCTTGGGCAGATAGCCGCGAGCGGAAGCCAAGACAGCTCCCGGCCCGGACGACCTAACCAATAAACCTCTACGAAACTTCGATGATACCTCTGTAGTTACGCTCACCAAATACTACAATCACTTCCGGATTACCGGTACTCTCCCTCCCGAATTGAAACACACTACAATATCCTTCATACTTTACCCGCAAACCCCTCGCACTCGAACACCTCCGACATGTATATCTCATTTTCTGTGTTGGAAAGCTCCCACCATGCTGGATTTTCAGACTAGACTTGCATTGAGCAGAGCGCCTTCTCTCGTGGCGTATAGGTTCCTCGTAGTGCCAGGCGCAGTGGTTCGAGTGAGGCTGTTTTCTGCATCTGTTATTTCAAGTGCAGAGCACTTTAGGCGCTGGCCTTGTCGTCCTAGCTCGCTCGCTCGACCCAAGTATATAGAGCACCAAGGCGGCGTCCCGGGGTAACGCTGTTGTTCGCGGCGTACCCAAGAGGCTTCGAAAGCCAAGCGGTTTATGTAGTCACAAAACTCGTGAAACGCTGGCGCTTGTCATACATCTTCCCGTTGTTTAGCGCAAAGAAATCTATAGGTACATTTGAGGAAAAATATACGTAATTTACCGGAAGCGCCCGCGTTCCTTTAGTCAAGGACGCCCGTTGGGTTGGTTTTTACTATAGTAAACGCAAAATGTGGCAGTACAACGCTGGCACGTGCGAGGAGAAAAGCAGAAAGAGAACAGAACTCCCGCTGGCGCAGTTTTAGGCAGGAGGCGCGCGAGCACTGCGAAGGCGGGAAATTTGAATTGCATGGGGTGGTAGCCATAAGCGCATAACGGCGGTACAGAGCATTATGGCCAATCACTGCTCTGCACTTCGGACATCTTTCGCATTGAGTCGAACGGCTTTAATTTTTTGACACCTTCTAATTTTGATAGGTTCGGTTAGTTTTCGTTGTTTTAAATAAAATGCTTCCTGTTAGTTATGTCAGGTTAGGTCTTGCCACAGGGAAGTATAGTGCCACACGTGACGCGCGGCATTTTTGTAGGAGGGAAGGGGAGGTGGAGCCATGTATTCAGTGGAGCGCTTATAGTACCGACGATCGTCCAGCCAGCAAAAAAGTTTCTGCGAGCGGCAGATTGTGCGGCCAACCCTATGCGGTCATATGTAAAATGATTCAGAGACTTTCCAGATTAATTCTTTGTTTTAAAGGGACACTGCAACAATTTTTCAACTCTTTTTTTAAATATTAAATGCTTGCAGAACGTAGTCACCCAACTCACCCAGTACTTAGATTAGGGCGTCGCAAACTACGCCAGCCAAAAATGACTGCTCTATGCCCATCAGATAACTTGTAAGCTCGCTCAAACGATTTTTATCTCTTTTATGCTCTTGTAGTTCAACGCCTCGAATTACGTCCATAAGGCCATGTAGCGGCTGTTGGCCGGTTTTTTCTTCAGTTGCAGCAGTAAATGTTGGTTCGTTGTTTCTTGCTTCGATGCGCCGATGTTGTGGCGTGTAGAAGTCTTCAGTTGGTCTGCGTTGGTGCCTGACGGTTGCGGTACTGTTGACACGACGACGATAGTTGATATGTATAAAACTATTAGCAATATTATAAATCTTTTCTACCACTTTAAATTATCTTCACTGGTTTCAATGACTACGGTTTCCACGCCAGCCTTAGCGCTGGGATACCTCGATACGTGTGCTTTAAATAGAAAGGCACCTGCATACGAGATGGATAACCGTGTAGCCGTAGAAATGTTGCGGTAGTTAACACTTTCTGTAACTGAGCTTTGTACCTTCGGTTTTGGTGAGCGACACTGTGACAGCATGGGAGCCTGAAAGCCGAAGTGGAAATCCCACGTTTGTGGTGGTCATTTTATCAAGAGCCAAAGTTATTCACCAACTCAACAGCCCAAGCTACAAACCATCCCTCCTCTCCCTCCCGTTTTACCCCCTGCGTAGAATAAAGGCTGGCACCGATAGTTAAAAAATGTGGCAATGTTAACGTCAGCCGGTGTTTTTTAATGCTTAAGTATTCTTTACAGAGTACCTATAAAAATCGTGTAATGCCTGGTGAAGACACCAAAAACGCGCGATTAGTTGCCTCAAATATGGGTGCATGAGCCCGAGTCCTCCACCACAGACACATTTCCGACACGCTGGAAAAAGTTTAGATTTGGAGAGGGGGCATGGAAGTTCAAATTAAACAGCAAATCATCTAGCCCTCCGTCTAATGATTATGGTGGTTGAACACAAGCTTTCTTCGTGCGAAATCGAATGGAAATGGTCAAAGTCAAAGACGCTGCGATCGAAAGACCCAAACTGCATGCTGGTCAAATTCGACGCTTAACTAGTCAAAGTTTAAATCCAGAAGGCAACCAAGGAAACCCATACGATAGAGCTTTGCGATAAACCATCATCGTCGGTTAGACGGAGGTGTGCATGATTTTTCAAGCGTAGGTAGCAGCTTGTAAACCGACCGCAGCATTCATTGTGAAGCTGAGTACAGGTTTTCGGGCACCCTCCTGTCGTGCGTCCTTCGCCACGCAGGAATTGATTTTTGAAAAACCATTTACCAACTAGCCAGCAACCATTGCAATTCTTGTAAAGCAATGCTTCTCCACGACAAGCAATAACATTCTCTATCATGCGGTATTTATTCCTATCAATGTTCCCGATGACTGTAGTAAGAGCATTCTGAGGAAATTAAACACGTTTCAGCCGTAGGTAATGAAGATACGGAAGCGTCGTCCGTCACAATTTCTGTTTTGAGGTAAATCTTCGAAGACACCCTCCAACTTTATCTTTCGCTTGTGCACGACGTCGGCGCCGTTTCGTCATCAACTGCCAAAGGCCAGCGCCGCAGCATTCCTAGATCGGTTGCACACACCGGCTTTGTGGGAGCATTTAGCGGCAATATACTCCTCGATTCGCGAAACTTGCATGCAGGCATGAAAAAATTGCCTGAAGCAACGAACTTTCACTTCCAGCTTGACTTCCAGCTTGGCGCATTGAGCGTCGTCTGCTATTTGTAAATACTGAGTATGGGGCGTAAATAACACACATGGCATGCCTCGTAAACATCACATCCACACTCAAGATTTACCGATCTGAAAAATGCACGTGGGGTTACTTTCGCTTTGCAAGCCGCACCGCATAAAAAACGAAAGAAAGCCATGCACAAACTACGCTGCACTGACCGCCACCGGCATTCCACTGACGAGCGGTTCGCCACGGGCGGCGCTGTTCGCTGAAACGATGGTGGTGCCATACAACGGCCGCCCGGTCCCTATAGTAGCACGTACAAATGTTCACTGGGTAGTTTCTTCAACCACTAAAAGACGCAAGTACAATTAGGAAAGATCCGTGTCACGCAAGGGATATTAGGCTCTACTCAGCCATCATCAACTTATGTGCAAACGGAGAACATTGAAAGAGAATAGGCATGTTAAAAAACGAAGAGGTATTGGTAGGTGTGAAAATTAAGCGCATTTACTGTACATGGTGCGAAACGGATTTACTTACCGGTCAAATTTTTCCGGACGTAGAAGGCCAATCCGCGTACTCTATTACACGAACAAAAAAAATGTTTCTTCTAAAAGGACAGAAAATCGAAAAACTAAAATATGCAGAACTAGGCTACTGAAACTCGTGCAACACCTTGGCTCAGAAAACATGGGGTTACTTTTAGGAAGCCGTAACGGGTCATGGTTGCAATGGATGTCATGGTTGCAATGTTCAGAACTAAATTAGAAACGACCTAAAACGAGGGAATCAAACTCGGGCAGTTTAAAACACTACAAAAACCTAGAATTATGAGGGGGCTGCGTAAAAACAACGGCACGATCAAGTTTTTTCAGTATACAAGCTTGCACTGACGTCACTGTAGCTGCCATATTGGATCACTGGCACACTGCAGAAGGCTGTGAACCTATCTGCCGCTTTTATCTCGGACAGCACTGTGAAAGGTGACAGCAGTGCTCCAGATGTTGCTGTGCTGACGTTACTTTAAAGGGACCCTGCAACACTTCCGATAAATGCTTTCGCTCTTTCCTTCGCGTCTGGAAGGACTGCGAAAGCTATAGTTATCGCCAGCACGGAGCGGCACTGCGTGATTTGCTCGCCGCAGCAGATACGACTTCCGTTTCTGATTCGTTTTTGTGGCATTGTTTTTAAAGTTGCTATAGAATGTTTTCATTGCTGCAACTGAAGGAAAACCGGCCAACGGCCGCTACAAGACCTTAATGACGTAATTAGAGCGGTCGAAGAACGTCAACACCGGGAAAGTGAAAAAAATCTTTTCAGCGAGTTTCCAAGTTATCTGATGGGAACATAGCACCAACTTCTGGCTGAGCTTCTTTGCGACCAACTATCCTAAGTACTGGGTGGGTTGGGCGACTCTGTTCTGCAAGCATTTAGAGGTCAATAAAAAGTAAAAAAAAGTGTTGCAGGGTCCCTTTAAAGCTATGTATATGGTTAACCGCATATGTGACGACGCTGTTAAGAAGTGCCCGCGTGCTCACGGTGCGTGTTGAAGCAGACGACATCAGCGAATAGAAGTCTCACAGAAAAGAGGATATTCCATCGGCCACAATAAAAAAGTTGCAAATGAAACGTACGTATACGAGTTGCGAGATTCCCCACCTCTGGAGATTTCTTTAGGCGTTTGCTGTGTCTCGTCGTGTGCCTTTGTATAAAGTTCGGTTTTCTGCAGTGCGTTTGTGTGTACGGTCCCCATCAGTAAGGGAAAGAAAGCGTCTATTTAAGACAGTAAAATAACTCAACGCCTTTGGCTACTCAACCAAAAAAAAAAAAAAAGAAAAGAAAAAAAGCGGAATATGAAAGATACGCATTTGTGGAGAATTCTCTGAATTTCAACAAATCTTTTTTTTTTTGAAAGTGAAAGTTATTTTATAAAAGCAATACAAACATATTGGTATACAGACGAAGGTCCCAGAGACCAGGGACTGAAAGGGGACCCTCGATTTTGAATACATACGATAATTGCATGGAAGCAGCGATTGGGCACAAGAGCCCATCGGATCAGTACGCAGTGTAAAATAACAAGAAAAATTAGCCTGTCGTATACATACACTCAAAAAGGTAGCCGGACCTCATAAAAGAAGTAGTTCAATCAATTCGTGAATAACAACATAGAAAACAAAGACATATGAGAACACCTGGAAAATACGCAATAGATAAGAACAAAAAAAAACAAGGTATTTATTACAGCAGAAGAAATTCTCTGGGATTTTTTTAAAGCAAGTTAGTGGCGGCGATGATTTAATAGCCATTGGTAAATTATTCCAAAATGTGACAACTGCAAAACAAGTTGTTTTCTTCCAGTAATTAGTGTGGACAGTCGTAGTAAGAAATTGTCATTGCTTGAAAACCTAGTGGCACTTTTGCCGGGCAAAATAGTAACATCGATAAGGTTATATGAAAGGTTGCAGTGCAGCAATTTGTAAATAAACATTCCTACGTTACAGTGAAATAGCGCTTTGATTGATGGTATGTTATTCTGACGCAGTAGCCATGAGGCAGAGGAGCGACATGAACTAAATGTATAATGCGAATACATTGGTTTTGAATATGTTGCACAGATGTAAATGTGTTCATATTTCGAAGAAAAGGTGTGCTCGTAGCCCCGCACACTGCGCGCTCTCGGCGCAAAAGCCAAGCTCCACAAACTTAGTTTAACCGCGTGCAACCACGACGAATGTGTCGCGCCCTGTCTTTTCCGCAGACACTTCCCGCCGGTTCATGAAGAAGGGAGGAAATCGGCGGTAAAATCAGCCGGCCAGGAACGAGCCTACACCGTACAACCGCCCCCCTCAGCGCCAGTCCGCAGCCAGAGGCCCCAAGAGGCGGGCGCTTCCCTCTGCCGCAGCCATGCGGAATGTGGGGACGTTTCTCTGGCGCACCGTATACATCCAGGGTGTCTGCCACAACTACGTGTACACTCTGCTGGAGCTGGTCGTGCTTCTCGCTGTGTTCTACGTTTCCGTCATGAGCCCAAGCACACCGCAGCCGCTAGTCGAGGAGCTGGGTGACATCCTGAACAGCACTGACATGGAACCGTATAGGCCGGCCGCAGTCGTCTACGGTGCCTCGGACGCCTATCACGAGGCGCTGATGGAGGCCGTAGCAGATGAACTTCGCTCGAAGGAGAAATACGAGCCAAAAACTTTATTCGAAATGCTAGAAAAAAGTGAGTTGCCTTCAGCAAGAGTATTCACAATGCGCTACGCACGACAAATTTAGAACGACTAAGGTCACAGAGAGATTATCGCAACATGATTCGAGACCTAAGCAGCTTATGAAGGTTTCCGAGTCGCGCGACTTCCGGCCAACTTCGGGAAGTCATCGTGGTCGATGTGAACGCTTTCTTCAAATGGACAATTTGAGTAGGGACGGAGACTAAGGCACATGCATGCTTACAGAAATACTCGCACACGAACACCACAAAATTTTTAACGAGGCAAGCGAAAGCGGAAGACCTTACGGGCAGAGCCTTTCACGGCGGCACCACCCACCGTCGGCCGGTGTCGATGCCACCAAGAAGGCCGCAGTGAACTCCCTGGACCCTTCCAACATCTCCTATGCGCGAACAGCCACATTGCCATCCCCTCGAGTGTTCGGTCGTTTTGACTGTTAACCGCTCTTGGTCCCATGCACACTGGAAAGCGGAATGGCACGAAAGAAGCAAAAACGTCAAAGAAAAACGAACGAGGAAATCACGCGAAAAGTCTAAGTTTATTCGCAACCAAAAGTACAAAACATCGCCTGGCGGGGAGCGAACTCCAGAAGATCTCCCTCTGCTTTGCAAAGTTTCGTTTTTCTCAGGCGGGTCGCAAAATGGCTGATGCTTGTGGTAAAAGCAGACATCGTATCCACTGAAACGGACACAAAAGGGTAAAAACAGGTTGGCCTGTATTGGTAGGTTACGGGGCCGATAATCTAAATACAGCATTCTCGTGACTAGCAGTTGTTTAACAACGCAGATGATGCCAGAAACGGGAAAACTGCGGTCCCACTCCCCGTACGCCTTTAGGTACCATGGTTTGGAACGTCACAAAAGATGTGAACGGCTAGAGCTCATTGGAGAAGCATCTATAAACGTTTTCCTGACATAAACAATGCTTAGGTGGTTGAAGACGGGGAATAAATGCAAATCAAAACTTTAAATAAGCTAATCTTTTATAAAAAACACACCCTAATCATTTATACGTTGCGAGACAGGCTGCTTCCCTCGCGCCTCAGAGTCGACCGTCATGATTTCAGTGTGGTTTTGGAAAAGACGTGCTTTACAAGGGGTGCGCAATTAGCGAAGCCTACAATGAACGATGGTGAACGCCCGAGCTTCAGTAAGCAATATCCCGGGCAGGAAGCGGCATAAGGAACACGATGTTTAAGCGACCCGCCTTAGCTTCTAATCTTCCGATCTCCACACGCGGATGTTGCTATGGGTAAAGCGTGCACGAGCCCGCTTTGAACCTTATCGCTAGTGAAAAGTAAAATGTAATTACATTGTGCTCTTCCGTTGGCCGCAAGCCGCTGTTGATAAACAATCTGTAAGCGTCGCACAGCTCTACCTGTGGGAACGCGGGATCTGGGCAGGACTGCTGAGTTGTAATGTTCCTACGCCGTAATTCATGGCCGGCGGTTTGATCATTTGATCAAGGGGAATAAAAAAGGCATCTTCACTTTAAGCTTGTCGAGTTTGACTGCTCGAAGCGGAGAGCGCTTTCGCAACTTATCGCCTGTCCCTGGAACACTGTTTACTGCGCCCGGAATAAGACAGCGGGAGCTCTTCGCTAGAGCGGCGTCGGAAAAAAAAATGCATGCCTCGTATCTGCTCCTTTCGTTGCAAATATCGAAGAAAGACGATAGTCGATTGGCGCCCCTGGCAAGTAAATGCCTTTCTCGCTTTTTCGCTCCCTTCTCATGCTGTTCCTCTTTCGTCGCGCTCCTCCCAAGGTAAACACGCTAGAGGTTTGCTCAAGTCAATTTAAATTTACCGCGTTCCACTGCTCAAAGTCCGGTGCCTAGATGCCAGCGCTGCCGCACTGTCGGAGACGTGCCTGAATCGAGGCACTCTACTACAACCTTTAAACTAGAGCCACATTGCCGTACTGTATGAGCGTTTCAAGCGGATCTAGTGGAACGTTTCGTTGCTGTTGCCGTTTGAGTTTTCTAAATGCCGCCAGGAAGCGCAGGCACCAGCAGGTGACGTTTTTGTGCAGTTGATGCAGTATTTTATTTTCTATCGCAAAAAACAAACATCCGTGCATTTTTTGAATAAAGAACACTGCCAATATCACTCATGTATTGATTTTCTGCCTTATATTTGTGTAATGTCTTGTTCTTATTCAACAATATTGACAAATATTAACACCGGACTTAAATTTTGGATGTGGATGTGGGTATACAAGAATATTTCGCAGTTTCTTTTTCACTTTGGCCGGGTGTCTGAATCGAGTCAGACAGACAGAGACATATGGACAGACCAAAATTTCTGCGTGTAAGTAGCCCAATAAAGCGTATCGTCTTTAAAATCTCGCGCGGTGTTCCCGTTACATGTATCGCAGCGGTTGATGCGGTGTTGTTTCCATGGGCATGAACGAATGTCCGAAAGCATTTATCGTCCCGTTGGAGAGAAATCTCAAAAGTCCAAGCCAGCCTTCTCGGCCAGAGAAATGTTGTCGGCGTCGGCAATGGATTGGAGACGTAAAAGCTACCGTTGCCATCGTGAGAGCACCCAGACCGAACCGGTGCGTCGCTCCTGCGCATAGATTTCATACTAATATATATTAGTATGAAACTCTATGCTACTGCGTTTAGACGCAATGGCTAGGTGATCGATCGGCCTGGTAGGATACCATGGTTCCGAAAAGTTGAGCGCAAAGAATAATAGGCAGGGACTTAAAAGGACCCGACACAAAGACGCTGTAGTGTCGTGTCGTTTTACAGTCCCTGTCTATTCTTACAGCGCTTTCCATTGGGCGAACAGGAGCACTTCTAACTGCACCACAAGTGCTCTCGCGAGTTCTGACGTCTTCCAGTGGTCGGGCAGGAGCAAGGGCGTTGTGTTTCATTGGTCGAAGAGGAGCACTTCTTTGGCGCCGAGAGCAGACGAGAGCAGTTCTCGGTGCTACGTCGCCAGCGGCGGAGTAAAAGGGAACGCCGAGGAAGTCAC
>JABSTR010000652.1:0-28559 GCA_013339765.2 Haemaphysalis longicornis | reverse complement strand
TCTCGTTCTCATTTTTCCCACGTGGCTAGGAATCCAGCAGAACTTAATTTTGTGTCTTAGTGCGTCTCCTTTTACTACATTGTGTATTATGTCTCCTACTATAGGCTGGCCGCATTTCTGCCACTCAATGCTTGATGGCGCTGAGCAGGTCTGTATAGAATATACTGTTTAAATTTTTTCTTATAGAGTACTTTTTACAGCCAGAGCAATAGAAAATGTAGGGACATTGCGAAAATGGAGACACATTGAGGTAGCCTGATTACCTTCTCTCACTTCCCTTGTACACTGCAGTCCCAAATCAGCACGATGTTTACGAACGGCCTGTGTAAAAAGCTGTGTGGTCATCACATGTTTTGTTTAGAGTTAATGACTCTTGTATGTTGTGTACACGCGGTGTCTTCTTTTTTCTAAATTGTGTTAGTGTAGCATCACATACGGTACGAAAAGCATACCAAAGTGGTAGTCGGTCATGTCTCGGGGCAATTTCAGGTAATGTGCCCAGCATACTCAGCGCTTGACATTTTTATTTAAACCGCAGAAGTACTGCTTTAATTGCTCGGTATTTGTTAATAAACAAGCCTCTAGACTAGCATTTTGTAAATATGGGGTAACAGATTTTTCGCAGTGAACAATGTTTAGGATGTATGAGCACGTGAGCATCGTTCTTCTGTCTGTGAGTCGTGGTTCATTGTTTTCGACGCAAAGACTGTCGATGGGTGACGTCCTACATTCCTCAGGCGAGAGAAGTACACCTAAAGTGTGATCTGGGTCTAATCGTTTCAACTAGGATTGTCTGGCTGAGCCGTACTCTACTCCGCCGTAGTCTAAGCAGGCACTTACAACAGAGCGACAAATTTGCAAAACGCAAGCCCTGTCGAAACGTGACTTTAAGTATGTTTAGAACTCTGGATACTTTCTTTTTCAACATATTGATGTGAGGCAGGAAAGTGAAATTTTTATCAAACATTATAAAAAATTGTATAATCGTTTTGTATTGGTAAGACAATTTGCTTGACGTATATGGGGAGATTCGTCTGTCAGCCTTGTTTGAGTGAAAAAAGCTCAGCCACTGTTTTGTGTGCTGAAAGCTGCAAACCATATTTGTCTACCCATATGTTCGTCTATTTATAGTTAACTATACCTGTCTCTAGATTGGTGCTACATTGAAGGATGTGCAAGCTATTTGGAGATCATCAGTATAGAGAGAATACATAATCGGCTTCGGAGACTTTGAAATGGTTTTGGATGTACAGTTTATTTTAACAACAAACATTAAGATACACCCCTGAGGGACCCCGTTCTCCTGTACAAAGATCTTAAAGGGTTTAGTCCAGGTTCACTTGAAAATGAACTGTTTGCCATGAAGTCGTTCAGGAACTTCCGCATTCTTCCACGGATGCCTAATTATACAAAATTGCGCATGATTCCAAACCGTCATGTGGTGTTGTACGCCTTTTCAAGAACAAAAAAAAGACATTAGGCAATGTTGAAGGTGTATAATTGCTTCTGGATTGTATTTTCGAGGCGGACAAGATGTTCATTTGCAGACCAGGCTTTCTAAAAACCGTCCTGGTGTACATCGACAAGTTTGATTGTAGAACAAAGCTTAATCTGGTGTTTTTGATACATTCCAACATTTTGGCTAGATAGCTGGTAAGGGCAATGGGCCTATAACCATTGTGAGAGGGTTGTGGCTTCCCAGGTTTCAAGAATGCTACAATGAATGATTTTTCAAACCTTCTGGCATTATTCCCAGTGCCCAAATTTTGTTAAAAAATTTATAAGTGCTTAAACAGAAGGACCCCAGAGATGTGCGAGCATTTAGTAATATATTTCATCTGGGCCAGGGCGGCTCTTATACCGGCCAACAGAGCTGTTTTTAGTTCTCGGAGTGTAAATAAAGTGTTGTATGTTTCCTTTGTGCCCCCGAATGTTGGCAGTCTTTGTTTTTCTTTTGGCCTTTTGTACTTCAAGAACGTTTCAGTGTAGTGTGCAGAACTTCAAACTCTGGCGACGCGTTCCTCTGTATTTTAACCAGTTTTGTTATGCTTGTTTGTACACCTGGTGCTCTTAATGGAGGGGGTGTGTAGGGCGAGCGAGTCCCATTTTAATTGTGAAGTCGCTCGCATACCTTTTATAGTGTGGCTGACCCATTGATGGGCCAGGCATAAGTTTGCCTAGAGGCTTTCATGGTATTGCGACCGATATACCTTGCTTTAGCTCTTTTCTTTAAAAATTTACAATTTTCCTACGTTGGGTACCTTCAAAAAACACTCCATGCCTTATTTTGCTCCTTTTTTGCCTGTTTACCCTCGGGGGCCCACCACACCTTTTGGTTTTGCCTCACTACTCCCGTGACAAAATCTGAGATATCACGCTTCATGCTTAATTACAAGGCACATTGTTCGTTTTCTGTGAATTCTAAAGAGAAAGAAATAATTTCATTTGTGTCATTCTGGATTACTTCATTTGAAATGTTGGTAAGCCTTTTCATAATTTTCGGTGCACTTCACAACGTGAAAGTTCCCAGCCATTTGACTTTCACTCCAAATTAATAATTGAATTATTTAAGAGCTGTCTTTATTACAATGAACTCAATTTTGGTGAGACCATACCAGCGACACCTATTTTGTATGTAACCTGCAATCTCTGAATTTAATGTTTCATAACTGTTTCTAAAATTAGATAAAAATAGCTACAGTCCTGGAAGTAATACTCAGCACTTAAGATACCTCGAGAAAATCAAGAAATGCAGTCTTTTTTCTCTGTATATTCCCATAACACCTTACTACACGCTATGTACACCCTAAAATATCCCGACACCCGCGAGTAGTGCTTTCTAGGTGGCAGCCAACACACCTAGCTTAGGAGGGAAAAGGAACTACAATTATTATTAGAGTTCCATTCCTATGTATGAGCAGTGGATACAGGGGCTGACCACGTCCGAAGCCTCCAAAGAGCGACGACGGGTGCACAGGGTACGAACGGCGTACCAGCGCCAAATAACCTTAGATTAGGAATGCCCTTCACGGTGCGGTGGTTCTACCCCAACCTTTGGAACAAAACTAAATAAAAAGTTTGCTGCTATATCGCTCTCTCTGCATGAAAAAATTCTTTGCAAATATTGTGTACCAAACAAATAGAAAATTGTAACATATTCATGTACATAGAACAGGTGTTCCCTCGTGCTCATAAAATTTCCACGTCTGAAAATAGTGTAAAACAAATACTTTAAAAACGTTTTCAGAAGTCATTGATACTAACATAAGCCTTCAGTAGCAACATAACTTTAAAACAAACTCTCGGCTAGCAAACACTCCACTGAAACTATGTGTAACCTTCTAGAGCCTTAAACAGAGACAACAAACCTATATATTGTAATTTTCGCAGTGATTGGATTGGTGTGACACGTGAAAATTAGCTTGAAACCGCTGAGTCCCAATCACCGCGACGGAAGCGACAAAAGGCGCCGGGGCCTTGCAGTCCCACTTGCCGATAGGGGAGGAGAGAATACACTTTCAGGATCTCCCTCACGGTGAGTTAGGCGCCCTCTGTGGGTGCACTGCTGACAACAATGCAGCCTCCACAGTGCTGCAGCTAGCTTGTGGTATGAACTATAGTGTAACGATGGTGCTTCCGCGACTGTCATTTCTTCTGGTTGCCTGTTGGCTTCATACCGGCTCCTTTGGCTCTATTTTAATTACTTACCAAGGCCAAAGTATATTCCAGTAGTTGTCGATGACTGCCGAGGAAATGAGCAATACAACAGCGTTAGTACTTTCTCCTCTTGCAGACAACACAAAGACTCGGTTTAGCCAGCATATTATAAAAATCGCTCTTTCGCAGTTCGGCAAAGAAGAGTGGGTGCTGTTAAAGCCTTTAAGTGACGAATTTACAATAAAAATGAAGTAATAAGTAAGGCAAAATAACCGAATAATTAAGATGCGTAGAAGCAATGCACTATGTATACTTGCGCCATTTGGCCATGAAGCATTCGGAAAAATTCCTCAGCGCGTCGGGGCGGCCACGGGCATGCCGCATAAAAACGTACTCGGAATTCTGAGAACTTTGAAAGAACATGAATTCTAAAGCATATTTGGAAGTTCTGCTGACCGGCTCATGAACTTTCTGTTGACCTTTCACGTCGCCGTCTTTGAGCCTCCACCTTGACTTCCCTGTATCCCGGTTCCTACCAACGGCGGTTATGACGAGCGGCAATTCGAGCTGTTTCAGTCTGTTCTGGTACAACGCCCTTTCACAGTCTTCCCCGCTTGCGATTATGGCCTGGGTCGTCGTTCTCCGTAGACATGTGGAATAAAGCTCTGGATACACGCGCCGATATATGCGCGGCGCGTGGAGAATGTTCTAAAGTAGGTTGACCTGACTTGGAATACTTTTCTCGCGGGCGCTGTTTGTTTCTGCTTATTCCTGCGGGCGCTGTTCAGTTTTTACGACAGGCCTGCGCTCGCGGATGGCGCTGTGATTTTATTATTATTACTGTTATTTATCTTAATACATATAATAATAATAATAATGCATGGTTTATATTATTATTAAGTAGTAATATTATATAAATATATAACATTATAATAATATTATATCCTGTGCCCCCCTTTTAGCACCCGATTTGTTTAAGCTTGAGCCTGGTGCGGTGGCATTAGCAAAACGGATTCTCAAAAATCATACCAAGAAAAAAGTTGCATAGGACATCTACGTTGGGGTCTTAAAAACATGTTTGACGCGATAGCGTTACTCTGGCACCCAGGGAGCGTTTTGTAACTTATTTGCTGCATTTACGATGTATGCTTCGTGAGAACTGAAGGTCAGCCATTAGAGCAGAACCAGCAGCAAGAGTGTTCAATGACTGTGTGCCAGCAGAGACTGAGACCCTCTATACTTCTGTGGCTTAAGATGTAAGCATAAAAGGATGCGGCAGTGAGGTTTTGGTCAGTGTGCAGGTGACGGTAGCAGTGTAAGTGTTTCAAAGTGTTTTTTTCTGATTTAGGCGCCAGACAACCTTTTTGCGTTTTCTTGAAGAGAGATACGAAGTGGAGATCTTTGTTGCAGAAGAAATACTGGATGGTTCTGAAAAAGGGGGTAAGAGATCTGAGAGAGCTCGAAGGTGGAACTAGACGTCTGGGTCACGGATGCAGCAAGTCCTTCCCACGCCCTTTCAATCAGCTCCCGCTGATCCTGAGGTAACGAGCAGGTCAACAGTGCCTCCAATGTTTGAATGAAAGAAGAATGTGTTGTGTTTAAATTGTGCGCCAGTGAGCATGCCCTTGTACATGCCTATAGTTACGGGGAAGAGGTGAAATGTTCCCTTGAATTTATCGGTGTTATAAGTTAATTTATGATGTTCCCCTCCAAACATCTTCGCCAACATTTATTAGTAGATACTTGTGCTGGTGTATCCACCACACATGGAAGACTCCGTGCTGGTTTATCGACACAGAAGACTCCCCTTAGCATGGAGGAAGATTGTGCTTCTAGGTGTAAGATTACGAGGCGTTAACTTTTTTCGAGAGGGAAGTGCTATAGTCATGGTCGAAAGCAGCACGGTGTGCCAGTTTGCCGACGTTTTGGTCTCTACCTCGATCGCTCCAAACCCTTGTGCCCGGGTGTCCTAGTTGCGTCCTTAACTGTATGCATTATGAACTGGAGTACATTCAAAAATAGAATACCTCTTCTACCCTCAGGGAACAGTTTAATGCCCTTTGAGAGTCTATAATGATGCTTCGCTTTTGTTTGCTACTTCAGCTATTCAGATTGTCAAGAGCATGGATCATAGGCCCGCTACTCTGTTCCTGTCGGTGGAGACTCATGCAGTCACAAAAATTACCAGAATTGCCGCCTGCGACATTGCTGCCTTCTACTATCATAAATCCCCAGTTACTGTCTAGTTTGTTCGAATGATATTTCCCTTTCCTTCAATTAACGTGATACTTTCACATTGCCTTTCCTTGGGTAGGTTTGAATCCATGATTTTGGTTGAGTTTTCTTAGCGGAGCCGCTATGTCGGTGACATGACTGTGATGGCGTGCACTTCATAATTCCCCTGTAGGGGGTGGGGGTGGTCCGTTGTTCTACACGATGACCCTGCCACTATCGTTTGAAAACTGTTCGGGCAACGGAAGTTTCAGGCAGCTTCATGCAGACTGCAATTGGTCGCTGTTGAGTTTATCTCCATGAGAGGCATATCTCTTGACGTTTGGTGGCAACATGTCGCATAAATGATTTATGTTGGGGTGTGTTGTCCTCACATTCCAACAGTAGATGTAACCTTGCCTCTTGCTGCTGGGACCGACATTCGTTTTTTTTTTCAGTGGACAAGTTTGGCCACCCTTTCACAAGAAGTATATATGCTTCTTTTTTTTCTTTTTCCCGGGCACGTTCTTGTTGAAGTCAGAAAGGCTGTACCACCACTTTATCGATATCTTGGGTTGGTTCGTATGGCGTTCCACGTAAGTCTCTGCTTTTCCACCACTTCAGTTTAGTGTCGAAGTGATCCCTTTGATGAACCATTGAAGTGGGCAAAACGCACACCACGCATTTAGGAATCGTGTTTCTAGGGGATGCCTTCCGCTCGTTGAAACGTTTATCCAAATATGGTGTTGGTGGCTGCCAGGCTTAAAGTTGTATTGACTTTGGAGTTTGATTCTGATGACTCGGTAGTTCCATTTTTTTATTCACTTGCTTTTTTAAAGGTGTTAGCAGCCAACACCACTTCTCCAAAACTTGTAGCAACAAGTTTTCCACACGCCTTCTCTTATAAGACTTCCTTGATTTACACCGTGAATTATAATGCGTTGAAAGCTTCTGTTTTTACTGGAGACAGCCAGGACTCGAAATGTCTCCAGCAGCATGGTCTTGTCGGCGGTGGAACCTCCTGACTTGCCGGCAGCGTTGTACGCTCGTGCGGCACGTGAAACGGGTTTCTGAGAAGTTGGCCCTTGAAGGGACACCGGAACGGTGCACCTCATCTGCGGCGCGTTAAAATCTACAATGAATCAATGAATGAATGAATCAATCAATCAATCAATCAATCAATCAATCAATCAATCAATCAATCAATCAATCAATCAATCAATCAATCAATCAATCAATCAATCAATCAATCAATCAATCAATCAATCAATACTAACAGGAGGAAGTTACTAAGCATCCTCTACGTTCTCAAAAGCACACTAAATTACGCTGAATCTTACGCAGAATTTACGCACAATTTTACCGGATTTTTGCGAAACGAAGACGCACAAGCATATATCAGGACTTCCACTGAGTAACGGTCCTTGCCGCTAGAAGCATTCGTTCCCTTTCTCTTGCCCCTGATTCGTTTCCTCGGCTCCTCCGGAATTGCATAGACAGGGGCATGTAATTCCAACATTTTTAGACATATGCTTCACTCCAGGGTTAACTTAGCGTGTATAGAATGGGCCGTTACACGCGTTGCCACGCAATAAAATTGGTTACGTTAGAGGACGCAAGCATACAATATTTATTTTGGCGTCCTACTTGAGTTCCTAATTGTGGCAGAGAAATTTCACGCTTTGGGAAACACAGCAAGGCAACAAAAGTTATGTGCTTAAAAACAATTTGGGATTGGCTAGTTATGAGTTCTTGACCATCATAATACAGATATAGAAGCTAAGAAGTAACTGATTGCGGAGAAATGGTGGGATCCGTATGTCCCACTGTCCAGTTGAGTCAAATTGCTCAAGTGGTGCCATTTGTCCCGATGCCTAATAGGCACAGATACTCCTGCTGCCGACAATGGTGCGAGTCATTTCTCACAAAGAGGGTCGTTGCCTAATATTCAATGTGTAGTGAGCGTGGACTTCTCTTTGCTGGTTGAGCACTGGCGGCACCACTACGGGCGTGGGCATGCTAGCTGTCGACGTATCGCAGTAAAGCTCTTCCAGTGAAGTTCAGCCAGGAAATATTTATACTTGTGTTCATACCAACATAACACAGTTGGAGCATACACAGTCCGAACTGCGTCGCAAAACAATTGCACTGCTTTAGTAAAAATGATTGTTACCTACAAACGCTCATAAATCACAAGATGCTGTTAGTTGTTGACAAGTAGTTATTCATAGTGCAAGGAAGACAATACTTGCTTACGAAACGTTTTTTTCCTGGTTAAAAGTAGCTCACAAAACCACAAAAATGATACATATACACCAATAACCACATGATTCTGCCTTTCTTGCAGCTTGCAAGGATAAACCTAGCAAGTTTAAAGGATAATAGGGAATGTGCCATATAATTTCCACACGCCTCAACTCTTCAAGAAGTTTAAAATAATTAAAGTTAGTAATTATTACGAATACCGGTTGGCCCAGTCATACCTTGCACCTATAAAATAACAACCGCTTTCACGAGGGCCTAGCGAAGTTGAAGAAAATTATTACAGCATACAACTCACTCAATCCAGACACATGGTATACTCCTACACTCCCCAACCACTACGACCGTAAATCCTTAACTTGCACTTTAGCCGATGTGCTGAATAACTTAACACGTAACTCAGTTAAGGTCTGTATACTGTCTAAATCGGCTTAGAAAGAATATTTTTTCTAACTGCGTGTTAAATATCTGTTGTATTTTTGTTGCTGTAACCTATGACATGCACTGAACATTACTGTTACCTGTGACATGCACCTGTTGAATTCATTTTGCTGTTTCTGTCGGCCTGCTAACCATCACTGTTAAGAAAATTGTGTTACGTTTACTTGACACGTGTTTCAAGTTTTTCCTTTTTCTTTATTTTCTTGTTTCCCGTCTGCTGTATCTTTTATTCTGTTCCACCCGTTTCTGTCCATCACATGGTGGGAAGCCGCCCCGTCAAGCTGCTCTGTGCAGCTTTTTGTGGCTGCTCCTTTCCCTGCACCCATCTATAGCCAAATTAAAGTTGCTTTGATTAAAGTTGGTTTGACTGATTAGTTTTCTTCAGCGGCAACGTTTCTGAAGTGCATTTGAAATATTTTACTGTAGTCGCTACGTGAAGTAAGTGACCCGTACGGAATTGTGCGAAATTTGTGAGGGATCAACAGTGCCGACAACGTCAAAAAGAAAGTAGGACGTACGTGTCTCGCTGTTCAGCCGAGCTCAAGTTATCTTATTCAGCCCTCCCTTCCTTCGAAGTGGACTGAGCTAACGTTATGTGTTGTATTGACAACCGCTAATCCCATGCGAAGCAGCAGCGCAATGGCGGCAAATACTTGTGTAAAACTGAGCATAATAAAGTGAAAAAAAAATGCACGACGTTTCTTACGACGCGAAATAAAGTAGTAACTCTTGTCGAGGCTCAGTTTTAAGCCGCGCTGTGAAAGTACGCCTCAAAAGAAACGGCACAGGAAATTGGCAAGGACGCCGCAGAAAGAAGAACAGCAGTATCAAACTGATTTTTCTACTAAAAAGCATTACGTCATCGCATCAGAAAGGTCAAAATATTGTAGGCAGATTCCATTCTTAAATCTGCAAAAGTGATCTTGCGATGTTTTCAAATAACTTCCTAGAAGCTAGAGAGCAGGTTTCAAGTCACAGCCGGCACAATGGAGAAAGTGGCCGCGGCTCAGCTAACCCTGGTTATGCAAACAAAAAGTTGGGTATCGCCCGCGTACTGAAGTCTTCGTTTCAATTGGTTGCCATTTGATTTACCTACAACTATTATAATTAGGTATATACTCACCGTTAAGCCAGATGTGACGGCTGTGCCTCGTTCGGTGCTTAGACATGACTGTGATTATCCTTTGGTAGATACGTTCTAGTGAATCAGTTTGTCGGGTGGTATCCGCAGGGTGGTCAGGCTCCGCTTGGCGACGATGGCTCAAGCGTCCCGCTCCCGCGCAACGCTCAGAGAAGACGCCCAGCGTGCCTCTGATTCGTGACAAAGTTCGCACTAACTAGGTGAGCGCAGCGTTTGTTTTAGGCAGGCGCGTGGCGTGTCACGTCGATCATTATTCGATTACAGGCAAAAGAGCTAAACATGCCTGTGATATAATTGCCAAAATTTTTGTGGCGACATCACTTACCCTCGCTAATGAGTTTAACTGTTTCTTTCCCTTTGCTGGTCAAGCCATAAAACGTAATCCGAAGATTTAAAGTATTAGTTCTGTCCAGGATTCCGCGTTTTTTTTCTATGTTCCGAGGATGGCTTAAGGCGTATCTTATCAGGATTTCACCAGCGGAAAGCGCAAGATTTGTATGGTGTATCCGTTGAATTACCTTGTAAGCATTTTTATAAACTTAAATGTATAATTCTTGCCATACCTTGTGCAACCCAAATTGTGCCACAAGATTTGAAAGTGCTCTCTTTAGACCTCGTTACAAAAAGGCGTAAAAATTGTGTCGAAACCAAGTCGAAAAAGACGACAGAAAAAATTCTGTAGTTTTGTGTATTTTGGTGTCGTACTGTTCTTGAGTCTTGCCATCGGGACTCTGGTGTCCTGTCGTGATTCGTATTCCAAATTTGATGTTCGGTCGTGCCGAATTCTGTATGTCGTGATCCATGTTCCACGGTATGCCATGTTTTGATTGTTATTGCCCATTGTAAAAAATAGCGTAAATGCAGTTTGTTGCACAAGATGCTTTTTGAAAGACTTTTGCGTTACGACAGAAATGTGTTTAACAACAGATGGGTCTGTCTAACAACGACTTCTTACAAAAAGTTTTCTGCGTAAAAATTCCTGTTGTTTTTGCGGTATTCTGTTGTGATTTTAACTGGGAAGCTACCGATGTATATCTATTTTGCCAACAATTGCCCTCGTCCTAGAAAAACATTTGGTTTCTACAATGACATCATTTATCGAAAAACCCGACATAATTTCCTCCAACCAATATGTTTCCACCGCTGGTTGGAATACACAAAAGCATTGGATGATTTGTCGGTTGTACTTAATATGCCATTTAATACCATGTATTATTGCCATTCAATATTGCCACCTAATAATGCCAATAATAATTTTCCTGTTCAGCGTTTCTTGATGTGTCAAAAGCATTTTATTCTGTTTGAAACCACACCAATATGGTTTCCATGGGCCTTTCTTGTTGCCTTTAGAAAAAAACATTCGTAACCACCGACCGAATATCGTGTCAGGTAAAATTTCAAGCTCCCCACAAGCATGGCAGTCTGGCATTCCGCAAGGGTACGTTTTGACAACATTGCTTTTTAACTTATTTGGTAATGATATTTCAAACTGTGTACTTCATTCCAGGTTATTTCAGTACGCGGGTGCCACTCTGCGTGTCTCTAAGCATAGTGCCTTCGATGTTGCCGTTGGGAATCTGCATCTTGATTGTGAACAGACCATAACATCTTTCATCAGCATCGAAATGTGAATCAACACTATAAACCACAATATGTTTTGCTTCTATGATATTCTAAAGCCAATAAAAAATGTTACATCAATTTTTTTGCACGCTCCTTATTGTTCCAACTTTAAATTCACAAGTATTTTGCCCGTGGAACCTGTGAACTACATCGTTATATGTTTTGATTCTAACATGTCTTGGAACACGTATCTGGCATTTATATGTTCTCAGCTTGAGAAAACTGTCGGTTTGACATACGGGCTGAAATCACTTTCTTTTTTTTTCAATCAATCAATCAATTTATCTAATATCTCCAAATGATACATGGGGGTTATATACAGAAGGATGTCTCAAGGTCCAAGACTGTAGCGGGGCCTCCTGCCAAGAATAACTTAAAATACACTGAATAATAGCAGCAAATGAAAAGAGGGATGTGTACAAGAATGATGTAAAGCAGAGTCAATAAGTAAATTACATGGTAGCAATAACTATACACAATCAATTTAGAAAAGAAAAACACCGAAAAACAAAGCATCAGGAACAATCTTGGTTACGTCTGAGGCAGGGACATCAGGTAACACTTTATTTCTTTTTTGAATTCGTGGAATGTGTTAGAAGACCTAATGTAGGTTGGCATGAAATTCCATAGACAAATAGCCGAGAAGCGCGCTGTCTGTTTGCCGTAGTTAGTTTTTACTCCCGGTGAAATGAAATTGTGCTTAAAAGCAAACCTAGTGGTGTTAGTATTAACAAGACTAGCGGCCAAAAAAGAGAAACACGGAAACTCATTGCGAAGCACCTTAAAGAAAAAAATACCTAGGTTACAACTCACCAGTTTGGAAACAGACAAAATATTATTGAACAAAGCATGAATGAGCATTCGCGCTATACGTGCTGGATGAGATAATTCGAAGAGCTTGATTTTGTATTATTTGTATTGGGTTAACGTGAGTGTCGTATGTATTGCCCCAGCATGAGATGCAGTATGTTTTATGTGGATGAATAAATGAATAGTATAGTGATATTAGCGTTGAATGACAGAAGAAAGATCTTGCTTTAATGAGGATGCGCATGCCGTAAGCCATTTTTCTCTTTACATTATACATATGATGATGATACTTCAAGTTGGAGTCAAGTAGGACGCCTAAAAATGAGGAGTATTCACTAGCGAAAATGGCTGATTGTCAATGGTAACAGATGGTGTGGATCTAAATGGCCCTTTGATGGGAATGGAAGACAACGAACTTTGTTTTAGAAGCATTAGTTTTTAACTTATTAAGATTACACCACTGTAACACGTTACGAAGATCTACATTTAGTTTAGACGTTAGTGACAAAACAGTGCTGTCATAGTTGTGGAGGGTGGTATCGTCTGCATATAATAGACATTTTGAAGAGGCAAGGCAATTCGGTAAATCGTTAATGTATAACAAAAAAATTAGTGGCCCCAATATGAAACCTTGGGGTACGCCAATGTTAGTTGTTCTGAGCTTGCGAGTAGACGTCACTTACGGAAACAACCTGAATTCAATCTCGTAAGTAATTTTTAATGAGTAATAATAGTGGACAACAAATTCCAAGCAATTCGAGTTTAGTAAAAAGGACAGAGTGATTGATGGTATCAAATGCTTCAGACAGATCGATAAAAACTGAACCAGCGTAGAAGCCTTCGTCAGTAAATGATTTTAGCTTGTCGGTAAGGGAAACGAGGGCCAGATCAGTGGAATAACCAGGACGGAAACCAAATTGGCATAAAGAAAGGATATTAAATTTATTTAAATAGTTTGTTAGACGAGTTGCAATTAGTTTTTCAATTATTTTACTGAAAAATGGCAATATGCATATGGCCTGTAGTTAGGAAGCAATGATCGATCGCCGTTCTTAAAGACTGGAATAATTTTCCCCCGCTTAAGTTCCTCCGGAAACACACCGTTTTTCAACATTAGATTAATTAAATGAGAAAGTGCCTCCGAAATGAGATGAGCGACCATTTCTATTTGGCTGGGGTGAATATTGTCAAGCCCGGAGGTGGTTAGTTTTTGGTTGTGTATGGTATTAAAAATTTTGTGGGGGGTTGTAGGTGAAAGGAAGAATGAATGCGGTAGCCGTGCGTAGTTAGGCTCATTAACTGAAAATGTCACTTTGATCATGACTGAAAAAAGAAATTGCAGAAAGCGTTAGCCATATGAATGCGTTGAACGTACTCGATACCATTGTGCGATATTTTGGAGACATGATCGTGACGCATGCGTCTATTTAAGAAAGAATTTATAATTTCCCATTTTTTTCTTAAATTATGGCCAGCTTCTGTTAATTTATGTTCGTAATACTTTCTTTTGGCGGTCTTCAGTTGCGCAGAAATGTCGTTAGCTAGTTTTTTATACCGAGCAAGTAACTTGATGTTGAAAGGCTGTTTTTTGTTTTTTTGTAAAGATTATCTCGCCTGCGCATGGCCGATAGGAGTGTATCGGTCATCCAGGGATTGTGTGCAAATGGAAATTGCCTTTTACATTTTCGGGTACAGGAGTTAGAAAGCAGGCATGACGAAATTATCAGTAAACACTGGGAATAGGCTTTCTGCGTGTCATCTGTGTGCTCAACTTCAGACCAATCTACTTTTGCGATCGCTTCAACGAACTTTTCTTTGTCCAAGATATTTTTTACAAAAGCAGACGAACGTCGGGGCTGGGTACCGTTAAATTTGATTAAAAATCGGGGCAGTGATCAGTAATATCGATGTCAAGAACACCAGCTAGAGGCGGAGTAAGTAGATTAGACAGGGCGTGATCAATAAGAGAACTACCGCCGGTACTGGCATGAGGAGTTGGAATATTGATAAGACACTCAAATCCGAAGCTGTGAATTGTATTTGTATAGTTAATACATCCGGAAGATGTGTGATCAAGTAATTTTATGTTAATGTCACCCAAGATAACCATATTTTTGTTTTCCAAGCACACACTGTTCAATGACTGTTGAAGAGCTAAGCAAAATTCAGGAATCGATGTTGATGGGGAACGGTAAATGCAGCCACAGATAAAAGATTGCCATCAATATTTAGAAAAGAAGGATCGAACTCAATAAAGACAGATTCACAGTTGGTCACCGAGATGTCTAAATCATACCTTCGCTTATAGGACATATTAGAAGACACAAATAAAGCTACACCACCGTGGTTAGTTGTTAACCTGTGACAATATTCGGGTGAATAGGAAGGGAAGCAGTACAGGTCCTTATCGTCGTCCGATAAGCCAAGATTCAGTAATTGCGATGATAGAAAAATGGTTATCAAAGGATGAAAGTAGATTTTGAATTTCGTCGAAATGTTTTCGCAGACTTCTTGCGTTGAAATGTATAATAGATTGAGAGTCGCTAGAAAGAAAACGATCTTAATTCATTAGCCAAGAATGATGGGGATGTCTGAGGCATGATGATGATCTACATAGGTTACGTCTGGTGCAGTCACTTTACGCGATTGTTGACAGGTCGGATTCTTTGCGGATTCGGAGAACTTTACTGTCAGTAGTCTTCCTCGCCTTGATCTGGCAGTTGTCCGTCCATAGAAACATTCATTTCTTTTCCTTCTTTAGAGTTAGTGCCTTAGCGAACAATGACTTGTTACCTGGGGTCAAGTGATCGTTAATGTAGACCGGGGTGTCTGGTGATGCCACAACACCAATATCACTGAGACAAAGTTTCGCCTTGCGTGCTTGGCTAATGAACTCGGATTTCTTGGTTCGGGAACAAAATCTAGCAATGATATTTTTCTGGTTTTCCGAACGCATCGGGACCCGATGAACAACGTCGATGTCAAGGGTTTCTAGAGGGCACTCAATCTTTTCCCCAATGGTTTGCAATATTGCGATGCAATCTTCGCCCTGAGTTCTTAACAGTATGTAAGCCATTTGCTTTTGCCTTGGCCTATTCCACATTAAGAAAGCGAATTTGTTGTTATCAGTTTCCGGCTCACATTTTTTGGAAAAATGAAGTTACGCTATTTTACGTTCGACACTCAAGCACTTTATGTATGGTACACCAGATATCTACAATAGTGATGTTTTTTTCCCTGTTTTGCGCATGCCCGATAATACGTTATTGTTTAAACAAGTTAGTACTTTGGTCTCAGCAATTGTGCCAGCTGTACACTCCTGTGCGGGAATTACGCCCTCGCGATCGTTTTCTTTTCGACGAACTAGACACGATTTGGTGAACATGTTTGAGACAACTATGTCCCTATGATGCTACATTCTTTGCCAGACGACTTCTTTTCTATGAATAGTCAATGAAAAATTAAAAAGAGTCTGATAGAACTTCACGTTCCCGTTAACAGTGCTTTTTTTAATTTCTTTCTTAGAACTTTTGCCTGTTTGTTGGATATATATAAAGTTTTGCCACAAGGAAGTGAGACAATTATCTGTTGATGTATGGTTTACAACGTGTTGCCCGTTGCCGGGAACTGCCCTAAAATCCTTGTGGCTTTGGTAGACACGCATATGTATCCTGTTTATGGAATCAATAAACACTATCATTATTATTAGGCGGTGAGCGAGCTGCGGTCGAGCCCATGTGCCAAGCCAATGGCGGTGGTGGCGGCTTGCGTACGTTGCGGCACCTAACGCAGCGGGGGAGTAGGGGATACGTTGCCAAGGCTGGGGCGCAGCTACAGCCAAGTGTGGGTGAAATTGCTTGCCACTGCGAGGCTTTGCCGTAGAGGTTATTAAAGCTTACTCACCCAAAATTAAAGCCCCTTTCTAAAAACACTTCTCGGTAACAATTGAGTGAAATGAAAGTCAGATAGGACGCTCCCAGACTGCGGCGTCCTAAGCAAAAGCCCACCTTAACTCAGATAAAAGTCTACAGCGAACGCCTGTGCTAAAAACCAAACGAAATGGTTGAGCAACCTAAATGTGGTGATGGAGCGTTCATCATCATGCGTGATTGTGTTACAAAACGAATGTGTCGTTCAGTGCTATACCATATCGCGCTTTGTGTGTCATCATCATCATCATCATCACCAGCCTGTCTACGCCCACTGCAGGGCAAAGGCCTCTCCCATTATTCTCCAATTACCTCGGTCCTGTGCAAACTGTGACCAATTTATCCCCGCAAACTTCGTGATCTCATCTGCCCATCTAACTTTCTGCCGCACCCTACAGCGCTTGCCTTCTCTAGGGATCCACTCTGTTACCCTCAATGACCAGCGGTTATCTTGCCTTCGCATTACATGCCCTGCCCACGTCCATTTCTTCTTCTTCTTAATTTCTACTAATATGTCTTTAACACCAGTTTGCTCCCTGACGCACTCCGCTCTCTTCTTGTCCGTTAATGTTACACCTATCATTTTCCGCTCCATGTCTCGCTGAGTCGTTCTCAATTTAAGTTGAGCCCTCTTAGTGAGCCTCCAAGTTTCTGCCCCGTAGGTGAGTACCGGTAAGATGCAGCTGTCATACACTTTCTTCTTCAACGACAATGGTAGGCTGCTATTCATTATCTGAGAATGTCTGCCATATGCACCCCACCCCATTCTGATCCTTCTAATTATCTCTGCCTCATGGTTGGGATCTGGGGTCACAACTTGGCCTAAGTATATATATATTCGCTTACCACTTCCACTGCCTCGCCATCTATCTCAAACTGCTGTTCTGTCCCGAGGTTATTGATCATTACTTTAGTTTTCCGCATATTAATTTTCAGGCCCACGGTTCTACTCTGTTCGCCCAGTGCGGAAAGCATGCTTTGCAATTCGTCCCCCGAGTTACTTAGCAAGGCAACGTCATCAGCGCAAATCTGAGGTTACTGAGGTATTCTCCATTAATCCTTACTCCCACCTTTCCCAATCCAACGTTCTGAATACTTCTTGTTGCTGTGAATAGCATTGGAGAGTTGCTGTGAATAACATTGACACCCTTCATATAGGAATTGTGTCTCCTTGTCTGCTTCCTAAATTTTACTGCTCTAGACCCTGGAGGATGATATCCTCTGTATTCTTACATAATGCTCATCTACCCCCTAGACCCATTGATATCCTCTAGTATTCTTACATGAATGACTACCCCCTGGTTCCGACCATATGCTTTCTCATAATCTATCTATATATAGGGGTTGAGTATACTGCACTTCTCTATCACCTAATTATGGCTATATATATCATTGTTGAATAACTTCTCTACACCCTGTTTGTTCTGATTATCGTGTGAATATTATTGCAGAGATTAGCTTGCTTTAGGTAAATACTTTGTGAGGTTGCAGAGCTGATTACCGGCCTTTAATTTTTCGTCCTTCAGCCCTTATGGATTAGGGTGATGTCCAAGCTTGTAATTTTTTCAGTCCTTCATGTCGCTTTCTTATGGATTAGGGGATGTTGTTCTTCCAAGCGGCCATTTTTTGTACAATTTCTCCGCCATTCTTCAAGAGGGCATTGTTATCTGCTTGCGTACAATTTCTCCGCCATTTCTTTCAAGAGGCCTTCCTTACTTCTTCGGTGCTGGTGGGATGTCTATCTCCTCTGATCCTCACCAGGTGCTTTGCCCCCTTTCATTTCGGAATTAATGTCCCGGCTAGCACTTCTTCGGTCGCTATAGAACTCCTCGGGATGACTATTTTATCTTTATCTCCTCTGAACTACTGGCTTATCCTTAAGGATATGTCCCGCTACTTCCCCACGCCACGACGCCTATAGAACTCCTCGGCCAGGACTATTTTATCTGTTCTTTACAGGGATCCTCTCCATAATATACTTCCGTATGCTTATCCAGCTGTCTTGCGCTATTTTTCCCCAGCTCCGCCAATCTGTCAGGCTACCTGTTCTTTACAGGTGATCCTCTCCATATTATACTTCCGTATGGTTTGCCGTTTCCTGAGCTGTCTTGCGATCTTTCGCTTGCTCCGCCAGTATTCCTGCTGGGCCATAGTACCCCCGATTCTCATGGTTTGTTTCCTGTAGATCTTTCGTCTCCTGTGGTACCAGTAGGTTGTCGCTGGCTTCCTGTGTCGTAAAGTGCCCCCGCTTCCTACTCATCGGTTCTGCAGCCAATGCGTGTAAGGTTGTCGCTGGCTTCCTGTGTTAACGTCTTACTGTTTGCTTCCATTTATCGTTAGGGGCGGAATATCTTTCTAAGCTTGTTGCGGTCCCTCCTCAACGTCTTACTGTTTGCTCATTTCTACCATAGCTTGTTGCGGTCAAATCTACAATTCGAGAGTCACTACACCTTACCCTTGACTTCCAATGCATAATACGAAGTCTATTTCATAATATGAATTTTTGTGTCTATTTCATTCGGGCTCCTCCCCAGGTCCCAACTTCCGACTCTCCCGTTTACAGAAGAAGGTATTCATTATGCGTAGGTTATTCCGTTCTGCAAACTCAACTAGTAGGTCCCCCCTGCTATTTCTACAGCCCAGACCATAGTTCCCAACTGCCTTGTCTCCAGCCTGATTCTTGCCTACTTTAGCATTGAAGTCCCCCATAACTACGGTATACTGCGTTTTTACTTTAGCCATTGCCGATTCCACATCTTCATAGAAGCGTTCCACTACTTGGTCGTCGTGGCTGGATGTGGGTGCGTAGCCCTGCACCACCTGAGCTTGTACCTCTTATGAGCCTATTTACAAGACCTGCTGCCCTTTCGTTAATGCTATAGTATTCGTCTATGGGGCCAGCTATGCTTTTATTGACTAGAAATCCCACTCCCAGTTTTCTTCTGTCCTCTAGACCACGGTAACATAGGACGGTGTCCATTTTTCAGCACCGCCCTCCTAGGCTTCGCCTGCTAAGCCCTATTTAAGCCCATTTATTGCCCTCATCGAACAACATGCCCTCTAATTCCTCGAACAACACCTCGCCAGATTTTAAAGGTTCGCACAATTCCATTGGCGGCCTGTCCGTAGGTTCAGGGAAGCTCCCTCTGCTGTCACACGTATGACCGCCGCCGTTCAGCTCCCTCTGCTGCGCTTCGCAGCCGCTGGGGACCGCCGCCGTGGTAGTTGCTTCCAGCCGCTATGAGGGCCGAGGGTTAATTTGGTATTCATGGGAGGTTGTGGCTTACACCAGGGTGCCAATCCTGCTCTGTGAGGGAGTGCAAGATGGTCGCCGGGGTCAGGCCGCACCCCAAGCCCAATTGCAATCCATATACGCGGATTTTTTTTTTAATCCGGTGGGAATGTGTGCTGCGAGGCGGGTGTTCTACCTCTACGCCATCGCTGCAACGCTTTGTGTGTAAAGACCTCCAATTATTATCATGTTCCTATGGTATGCGCTTCCGTGGAAACCCATCGTGTGAAGGGCGCTTTGTTGCCGTGCGTTTTGGAGTAACTACATGGCTAGCCATGAAGCAAAGAAAGCTTTGCTTTTAATATCGTGTCCCAATGGCGCAATCGGATAAATGTTGGCTTCATTAAGCGCGAGACCCAGGTTCGATTGTCACCACGGGAAGCGTTTTGAACACCAGAGCTGTTTAAGCTTTTTGTTTAGCGGTGCAGCACTGTGAGAAAAAAATACAAAAAAAAATACCGAGCATTTATGAGCTTACGCCGCCCAGCTCAACCTTCGAGAACACTGTAGCCAGTGTTCATGGGTGATTTTCTCGAGTGCTGTTCTCTCGCCAGTTCACGTGCTTTCGCGACTGAAGTGGGGAGTACAGACGCAACGTTGGCACTACAGACACCGATTTCGCGAAACCGGGTGCCGCAGGATCGAGCGCAGGATAACGCGGTGCGTTTTGGGAGGTATATAAAAGCCTGCGGAAAAAAATGATCCTTGCCTTCTAGCCACATGTTCGGAAATCGATGTCAGACGCAACAGCCGGGCTTCCGTCGAAGGAAGAGGGCCTACAAGCTCTGCCGTTCCTCAATCATTGCGCCACTAGTCCAAGCTGTGCCATTTTTTTTCTTGCAGCACTTTGTTTTTTGGAACACCAACACGACCTCTATGTGCCTTGGTGAACACCCACTGTGTAAAGGTGGCGCTGCTGCAGTGAATTTTGGCGTAGCATCGCCACAAAGTAAGCATAAAAGCTTCGCTTAAAAAGACCAGATGATACTGAATTAATTTTTAGGGAGCAAATGTTTCACGTCTCTTCCCCAAATTTCCGATTTCGAATTATTTTCGGCAAATTAGCCTGATGAAAGCTGAAAATATTGGTGTAATCTTATAAAACGAGCATTATTCGGTTACTTTCACTGTACCTTTGCTGTCGGGGTGTCATTGCTATAAATTTCTGCCGCAAATCGGCCCCTGAAGAATAGGGTTAGATAAACCGGATGGCTGTTTAATATTTTCAGGAGATGAATATTTTAAACGCGCAATCAAAAATTTTGAAAGGGCGTGTTTCTGTGCTCAGACAGAAAAACAGTCACCGGGGACAAAATTACACGTGCAATTTAGGTCAACAGCACCACGCCATATCTACGGCGCGACATTTGGGCTTGGTGCGGCTGTAATCGCTAATGGCGGATGCTCGTTCGTGATACTCCCGCAGAAGAAAAATCCAGGGAAATACTCAAGACTACTTAACTGCTTGAATCTGAAAATATTACGTTTAATTCAAGATGGTGCTATTATCTATGTCCAACTGTGTGTTTGTCTTGGCCACAGTTTTTATGCAGTCGTTTGAGTAGTCTAACATGATCATTTGAGTAGTGTAGTATGATTGCTAGGAAACAGAACTTGTGGCTGTCTGCTGCGACTATACTTCTTCTACAAACAGGCGTGCAATAAAACCGCAAGACAATTTTTGTTAGCTCAGACACGTACCGCGACCTAATAAATGACAGTGGACGAAGTCACAAGGCCGCCTATCCAGCCAATTGCCGTAATTTTGCAAGTTATCTACAATAGACTCGATGCTAGCATATCTTATTGATTGAATGTTGATGGTACCCGTTTTATGTGGGGCCTATGTAGTGTGTCCTTTTCATAAAAGACCGAATGTATCTATGTTGCACGGATATTTTAGTTTAAAGGGTCTTATTATCCGCGGGAATAAAATGAAAGTTAACTCGACAGTCACGGTAGCTCGTATTGGCTCTATTACCGTCTCCGCTTTTCTTCCACCAACCATTCCAATATCTTTGGCCTCTTCTACAGTTTTGTACTTTACTTTGCCTGCATTACCTGTACACTTTAGGGTTGTGAGATGGCGAATATTTCTGTTACAAATATAAAGGGGTAAATTTCTATTCAAGCGACATGTGCGAACACTTTTGCACATGCCGCGTCGCGTGCTCTCTTCCGTTTTTTCTATCGAATCCGCTGTGGGAGAAGACCCCGGCGGCTAGTTGTGTACACGTTTTTGTAAAATGTAAAAGATGTTACTCGCTGTAACGACACGGTGGTTACAGTGCGCAGATGGGTATACCTGTTCTTAGTGTAGTTTTTTTGCCAGGTGCTTTGGCCTGCGCAACTCAATCAACGAAGCCGTCTGATTAACTTTGGCTAGCAATCCATATTTCTAGTGCGCAAGAAATCCCGGCAAGTGGGCGATTTTGTTTTATTTATATAGAAAAGGTCATCATGGTGTTTTGCCAATAATCCAACTCGTCGTCCAAACTAGCTTAGGATTATAAAGTTCACCCGCCCAATATGAAAGATGGTTGTTTTGTGAACACGTAATTATGCATAGTAGCTCTTGCACGCGGCGACGTTGTTTAGCACATGGCTGAGAAATTATCAAAAACTAATAATAACCTTGTGTGGTAAAGCGGTCTCATAGTTCAACCACACATTATACTGACCCTGCACGTTATTCTGATTGTCGAACGCTCTAAGTAAGTAGTCAGAAATTCGGCGTATAATAAAGGACAACGGCCACAGTAAAACAAAGATATCAAGTCATGCATGGTCAGTTAAAAAAATACGAATAAATTTCTCATTTCTTGGTGTCTTTGCTATACAGAAGAAAGGCTATGTCGCCGGCCACAATATGGAAATTTAGAGATGAAGTATTATAAGCGGCATGAGGGTATGTTTAACTGAAAGACCAAAACAGCATTTTTCAAGCAAATATTCCAGCCGCGTGCAGTATGTATACAAAATTAGGAAGTGTCACAAAATGTCTAGCAAGTATTTTCCTGCATTAAAGCTACCAAAACTTCTCTACCGAATTATTTATTTTGTTTTTTGTGTGAACGACCGCGTGGTCAGTGGTCTTTTTAAATGCATTTAAATGTATTAAATCGTAGCAGTCCTTGACGAGTATCCACACGGCCGCAACAACAATACAGATCGGTGTTGGCGAGTTTATTAGCTAAAATCGCTAAAGAAGACAACTAGTCCAACGGAATTTTGAAAACTAGAGACGGAAAAAAGTGGAAGCCTGCACTAGGTCGCGCAAGGGTTTTACCACGGCGAAACTGCAGGATTGCTCTCTACTTGAGCACTGACGGACACGTCACCACGCATTTTTGTAATTTATTATTTTTTATTCACGTGCCGCTGTCGTCGCTTTGCATTGTGCTAGCAGTAGTAATCGTCATATGCATTGAGGTCGTCGTATTCCTCATGCCAAGCGTTGCATGCGCGGTAGCACTAATTGACAGGTAAGGCGCAGCGGTGGTGCACACGTGTACGGTGCATGCACGGGGATCCTGGAGTCGCGTCGAGGTTCCGTGAAACAAGAGTCGCGCCAGCTGTGGCGTTTTTGGTTTCTAGACAAGATGATGCTAGGCAGCGCATGGGGACGTGAGGCGAGACAACAGATACTTAGCTGCCTGTGGTACACGCCATAGCAGTCTACTAGACGCCTCGATCGTCTAAACCCCCCAATACGGCCAATGTACTCAAAGTTGCACCCATACAGAGACACATGCATTGCCACAACAAGGTCCGGACAAGCATTCCAGCTGGACAAACAAGCAGCTACGGGCCGATTCACCAACTCCATATATGTACACATATGCAGCAGTAACAGACACACCAGCAAGTGTAGCGTATGCTGACCTCAAACGAAAATTGGAGCACCTACAGTGCATCCCCCTATGAAACCCATCAGTGCTGAAATCAACGCCATCGCCACTGCTATTGCCGACACATGTAGCCCCAGGAAGCACACGTACATATACACGGACTCAAAACGCGCGTGTCACCAACTGCTAAGCATGCACCTGCCACGGCTATAGCTATGCCAATAGCTATGGCCATTAACAACAGCATCAAGGGAGCTGTAACAGCGTACTGTATACCCGCACACGAAGGAATGGGAGGTAACAAAAAAGCTTACCAGCTGGCCACAGAAGCCGATGCCCGGGATCCTGCAAGCGTCGAAACAAACCAAACTATCGCGGTCCCGAAGAACCTAAATTGAAAGACTACTCCACGGGAAGGAGGGAATTACTACAGCCCTCTGATCCGCTCACCAAACACCAAGCAGCACTAATAAGACAAGTTCAAACAGACAGCCTGGACGCTCCAGCTAGACTTCACAAGATATAGGGAAGATCCTGACATAGCAGCCCCTACTTGCTCCACATATGACGTCATACCAGTCCAAGAGAACATCCTCTGGAACTACACAACCATACACAACACTAACTACATCACACCCCAGAAAGGCTGGCTGACCGCAACAAGCACCACCAAAGGGCTAAGGCCACTGGCGGTGTACATCAAGCAGTGGCTTCAAGACGTCACCATAGGTCCTCTGGAATGTGGGGACGAAGCAGGCCTGCATGCATGTATGTAATAAAATTGTTTACTCTCTCTCCTCCGTGTTTTCGCCAGTTTTGTTTTTGCTAAAGGCACTGCGGGTGCGAGGGATGGCCATCAATTGCCGCGAGGCACCCGCTTACCAGAGACAACCATTTTCTTGGTATTTTTGACCAGTTAGCCGTTACGCGGTACGCGCCACTAGTTGCGGAAGCTACAACAACTCCGCTGTTAAGCGTAAACGATAAATTTATATCTTCTCCAGTCCTAAGATTGCGAAAATACAAAAATCTTTTGTAACACACTTTTATTGGATTCATTATCTATAGAAACAAACGAACAAAAATTACACTAGCAAAAAAGCAAACGAAAGTAATAGAATTTGATGGTACACATTTGGGTACTCTGGGTTTCAGTGCGTGTGGAATGGGAGGACCCATATTTTCAAAATTCTACAATGCTTCAAACATGCTACAAAAATGCTACAACGCAGTCTTATTTGGTTCATTATCAATAGAAATAGGTGCAAAAAAATTACAATCGCAAAAAAGCAAACGAAAGTTATGAACTTTCATGGTACCCATTTGGGTACTCTGGGTCTCCTTACCTTGTGGACGCATTCGAGCGCTCGCGCCGGTGAAAGCCATTTTTGCCGCCGCGCTCTTCAGAGATGCCTGGACACATCGCGCCACCTAGAGGGCTTAGTGAAAGCAAGGCCTGCTTTTTGCGGGGAGACAAATTTTGGCGCGCTAATTTCGAATGGGGAAAGCTATTACCTTTATGGTTGTTGTACCCATTTGGGTACCCCGGGGCAGAGGAGGATATGTCGACACAAGACATCAAATATGTGGGTCTTATGCATGTCCCGGACAAAGCGAAGACAAAAACTAAGAAGTCGAGAAAAAGTAGAGCAACACGAACAAAATATCGCTCGTTTAAATTTTCTATTTTTAACATACAGTTTCCGCTTTTCCTCGGCGTTGTGCTTAAATGAAAAAGGAACTTGTTCAGAAATAATGTAAACACAATACTGAGGTTTTACGTTTTAAGGCGCGATTCTTATCCGCACATGAGGCAAAATACATGGCATTTTGAGTTTTGTATGGAACTAAAATTCACTTTCGGGCGCGGAACTCACTTTGGAACAAAATTTTGAAGACACAAGAACTAAAACAACAAAAACAAAACAGATGTTAGCCTTTTCTAAGTCCAAGACAGCGTACAACAATTAGCACCATACCACAACTGGTCTTAGAGGCCTTGCGTTTCAATCAAGGCAGCATGAGCACTTGAGGGAGGTTTTGCAGCTAGTTCTAGTCGGTTCCAAACCCGAACAACGCTTCAACGAACACGCCGCGATGAGCTACGACGACAACACTGCTGCCATTCACGCCTGCAGACTCCGCCACAGAACTGAAGCTACCAAATTTTTTGCCTAAAAATGCAAGAGTTTGGTTCAGCCAAATAGAGGCCCGTTTTCAGCTCCGGCAGATCACCTCACAGTCGCCGACGAAGTACCTTCACGTCGTCGCAGCCCTGCCCCCAGAAATTGCCGACGCTATCGACGACATTTTGGTTTCACCCCACAAACACATAAGGGCAATACGACAGCCTCCAAAAGACGATGCTGGACCACCTCGAGTCGCCTGAAGAAAGCAGACTTTAGCAGATATTCTGTCGTGAAGAGCTGGACGACTATTCTGGCTCTTCTGTTGTGAAGAGCTGGGCGAAAAGAGGGGAATATTATTCAAATGATACGCATGCAGGTTGGCATGCCGCCTAGATATCAGCATGGTTTTCCATTTAGTGATATATAACTTACTAAGGCATTTTTCGCTCCAATTAGAAACGCGCTTAGGGTCATTCTCGAGTTCAGGCAAATCATTGGGGCAATGTATTTTTTCGTAAAAAACAAAATCATCTACAAAAGGTGTAAGATGCATCTGGGAAGGTTGTTAATGTAAACGAGAAAGAGAATTGTCCCCAGGACTGCCTCGTGTGGCACACCGGAAGAGACAGGAGATGGTGCAGATAAAAAACCATTAGCAGTGACATATTCCGTGCGGTTAGAAAGTACATTTCTGATGCAAAAAATACATTGTCAGTTATGTTAAGCTAGCTGATTTTAAGCATAGGTAAATCATGTGAGACAGAGTCAAACGCTTTGCGAAGTCGAGGAAACCACAGCCAGTATCACAAACATTATCTACATTAATGAACTTTCACTAAGTACTACTCCTTATAAGGCAAAGAAAATGCCGAACCCACATTACAAACATCGAGGCGGCATTTTTGTCATGAAATAATGAGGTAAATGTGTTCTAATTCCAACACTGCATTCCAACGATAGCTGCACTTTTTAAATGTTGGCAAAGTCGGTGACAATAGCTTGAACCAACGGTCATATCCCAGGAAAAACACCTCGTCTGCTACTTACAAAATTTCGTAGGGGGTGCAGATATGTGGGTTTTTTGTTTTTCTGAAGGCGGCAAAGTATGCGGCGTGTTCTGAGAAAACGTCCTAATGGGGATTGCAGAAAAAGACACGATGCCATGTTTCTAAGCGGAAGGTTAAGCAAACAGTGTACTGTCAGGCGGTGAAACATAAAATATGTTTTAGTGTGAGGCTTAGGCGCTTGGGTTCTCGACGTCTCATGTAATAAAGGTAATAAAGCACCGGGACATTCCTTGTTTAACGCCTCCCGCTAGAACGTTTCTTTTCCATGGGCCTAAACGCGTACTAAAAATACACTCTGGGGCACTTGGTTTCCAACGCCTCGCGCAAGGACGCTTCGTGCTTCAATGACACCAGTCTTTTACAGCAAATCTGTATGCGTCTACCCCCAACGGTTTAACCTCGGCCGGAAAAAACCCCAAGACGACAAGGCCTGATACGCCGAGAGCTCAGCATCAAAACTGCATTATACACTTGAAGTCAAGGATGTCTAGGAAACCTGTGTGGTCGGGATGCGCTTTAATGAAGATTTATTACGTTATACACTTCATCACAACTTCAAAGCCTCATCACACATCAAAACAGCATAATCGAAACGACATGTGTCACACTTCTTCGCTGCACAGGTTTCACTTTAGTGGAGATGGCCCGGCTTTTTTCTTGTTAGGGGCTTTATTGAGAAGTGGTTGCGCCAGAAGCTGGCCTCCAGCTTGGAAAACCAACCTCTGAGGCAGCGTAGCTCGAACTCCGCTATTGGCTGGTCCCACGTCATGCTGCCGGTGTGTCGCCTACAAGATCACACGCGGGGAAGTTCCGGGTCACCACTCGTAGGAAGAAGTCGTGGACAGGGTGAGTTCTTGCCTCCAACATATATTGATGGTGCGTAAGCCCGGCCTGGAGTGGAAGCGGCGAAAGTAAACGACTCCCGGAGATACGGTCGCGTTCAATCTCTCGCGGGCAAAGCTGACGCAGGAGGCCACACACTGCGATGATGATCATGCCAGGATTTGCATCATGCCTATAGTGGCCCCACAAGCGTTTGGTATTTCGGGAAATATGGCCTACACCTCGCCCGTATTTTCTTATTCCCCCCTTAGCAGAGACGAAAGTTACGGCATCATTGTCCCATTCTGAAACGGTGGTCCGTAATGTTTACGGTAATAAATGTGCTAAAATGTGACCGTGAGACGTTTCAGCAGGCAAGCGCTTTTACACACGTATATGAACAACGTAGAAGTTTTTAGGGATTACAGTGGTGCTATAAACGCATGGGTGCGGGTATATGATACCCATAAGGTGTCTGCACGCTGGGAAGAGCGACAAGACAAGTTAAGTAAGCAGGTCAAATATATGGTGTCTATGGACCAACAGATGGCCAACAGCTCAATCGCTGCTGCCTTTTTGAACTGCTGCTTAACCGATGTTTTGTCTTGTGTCTAGTCGCTCCAGGTGCGTGCACATCGCCTGTTGTAACCAATGTGTGTGTGCACGGCGGCGGCGGAGATTCACGGACGGTCGGACAGGCTGCGCGCTCTATACGACATCCGTAGGCCTGTGCATGGCTGCTGGATGAAAACCTGCGTTCTCTTTTTGACCTGCTGCTTAACCAATGTTTTGTCTTGTCTCTAGTCTCTCCAGGTGCGTGCACATCGCCTGCTGTAGCCAATGTGTACGTGCACGGCGGCGGCGGAGATTCACGGACGTTAGGACAGGCTGCGCGCTCTTTGCGACATCCATAGGCCTGTGCATGCTGCTTGATCAAAACACAGAAGACACGGCGACGTGGCCCAACAAGACAAGAATATGCTGAATAAACTATTGCAATTCAAGATAACGCACCTCAAAGAAAGCAGCAACACGTTAGCCGCTACCAACCTTGCTGTACTTCGTTTAAACTCAGAAATGAGGAATGTTAAAGAATGTTTTCGGGCGTATTTTGGCGAACCCATTCAATTCCAAATAACAACAATCAGTCCAGGCCCGGCACAAATTTTCTAAACAACAATTGATCCACCCCAAGTAATGTTAATCTTCTGGTATTTCTGATTACAACTTACGCGCGGAGATATGAGAAAAAGTTCAATCTACCCAGCAAACCGAGGCCCCACGTTTACTCTTCAAGAATGCATCAACAGCTGTATTGGCAATC
>JABSTR010000651.1:0-55409 GCA_013339765.2 Haemaphysalis longicornis | reverse complement strand
GGCCGCCTCTCACTCCAGTGGAGCCCCGACGGCAGGATTCGAGGTCTACACAGACTTCGACCACTTTGTCAAAAGACGACGTACAGATCGTTGCGGTTCTCAGGCCGTTGATCAACGCCATTCGTACTCTTCTAGATACGTTAAAAACGACGACCGCTTTGGGCGCCCTGGGAGTTCTGGATGCCCTGGGGCCACTATTGGCAGACCTCGCGTGATATCATGCCCGTGTTACCGCATCCTTCCGCGAGGAAGTCCGTGGAGCGTCTATTTTTCAGTGGCGTGCCAGATGTCTAAAACGCCGAATTTTTTATATTCGCTTGTTTATATTCAATATTCCGTTCCCGATTCTTGTGATCTGCAAACAAAACCTACCAACTGCAATAAGACTGCCCGGCTATGAAGGCATCGAGTCATCTACTTGTGGGACAAGCAGCACAGTCATATTATTCCTACACCGGGAACTCACATATACTTGAGTTCCCGGTGAGGGCGACAAATACCCATGATGAATATTTTCTTGATTGTTTTGGATATGATCTTATGCCCGCATCATATGCTGGGCTACTTGCATATTGTACAATTTTTCTCCACTCCCCTCTGTAATATCCTCAGTGACTTTGAGGGTATTTGAACATAAATAAATAAATAAAATAAAGACACACGGCGCTCTTTGCGCGTTTGTAAGGGGCCAACAGTAGCTGCACTCGTTGAGCATGAGAGAGGGGGAGAGATCTCGACTTCGGCGTCCGCCTCGCCGGGTCGCGTATTCCCAAACCATATCCCGTACGTGCGCCGACCCCCCCGTTCCCAAGCAGCGACGCAGCACAGTGACGTCCCTTCCTCTATCTGCGGGACTTCATGCGACGTGGATTTTTTCTTCCGCCCCCCCCCCCCTTCCCCCCTCGTTTCGGCTGCTTTGCGGGCGGCCGATGGTTTCGCTCCGTGCGCAGGGCTGGACTGCGGCGCTGGGGAAGCGGAAGCACATGTGCTAGAAGTTAACCTCTTGTACCTGAGCCTCTGAGCTCTCCGAGCTCTTCTTACGCGCCTGCAAGTTGAGGCTTATCTCCGATCGTGTTCCTAGATAAGCGCTCGGCACGGTTCTTAAAATGCGGGCGCGCGAATACACGCTTTCACGTACATGTGTCTAATATATACGTCCCAGAAAGCAAACACTCTCATTAAAAGGAAGACAAAAATTGTTTTGGTCTTTTGTGGGCGCGCTGTTTCGTTCGCGGCGGCCGATGGTTTCGCTCCGAGCGCTAGCCTGGCGTACTCGCTGGGAAGCAGAAGCTCGCTTTCCGTGCTCTCTTGCACGCCTGCAGTCACTCGTCCCCCAAGATGTTCCTGTACTCCGTTTCAAAAATCAAGTGCAACGCTGTGAAGGCTACACAAGTAGTCCGCAAAGAAAGAAGGTGTATCGCTCCGCGGGGTTTGGTAGCCGTGTGGTCTAACGCGTCGCTCTGGAGAAAGGACACTGAATTTTGAAGTACATGGGTTCGAAACCGCGTTCTGACGTTTCTTTTTTTTATTTTTTATCACATCTTCTGCGAGTTCAATTCTACATCTTGATTGCTTAATTGTATAGGTTTAACGCGCCGACGCAACGCAGGCGATGAGGCGCGCCGTAGTGGAGGGCTCTGGATTAATTTTGACCACCTGGGGATCTTTAACGTGCGCCGAAATCTCATACACACGGGCGTTTTTTTGCTTTTCGTCGCCTCCATCAGAAAAGCGGCCGCCGCGGCGCCGGGAATCGAGCCCGCGACCTCGTGCTCAGCAGCGCAAACCTTAGCCACTGAGCTAACCGCGGCGGGTCAATTCTACATCTTATTTCGTTCCCAGTAACTTAAACACTGCGCGCGTGCGGAAAATCAACTGCACGTATGGGTTATTGGATGCATGCCGTGCTCATTTGACCGGGCCGAAGCAAGCTCGCACCGATGTTTGACCAGCAATGGCGATTTTGTCGCGATTCTGCAGCATTGTCAGTTTACCTCGTTGATTCTAGCGAGAACTTTGTGTAAGAAAAACACGTTAATTCATTGATTAGTTAGCACAGCTGCTCCAACCAGGGTGAATTACCAACAGGTGTTCACTTTCAACTTTCGTTTTCGCCGTTGCCCTGATGATCCACTTCTTGTGGGCCTCTATTAAAACTCAGCATGTTATTGGTTATACCGGGCCGCCAGCAGAGCAACGGGTTCAGTTTTTACCGAAACAGTTCGGAACCGACTTTGGCACTGCACTGTGGAGTAGCCCGAAGCACTTGGTGCGAATAACGGATCATCTGTTATTCATGGGAAAGGCCAGAAAGCAGATTTCTGTACCTTAGAATACTGATTTCTGGCACAGAAACGCATATAGCATATTTTAAATTTGTTATTTGCCCCTTTCCAGTCCGAATATATGCAACATTTTTGTGAATTCTTGTGCGTGATTTATTTATTTCTTCACTACAATGTTTCACACCCGGTAGCAAGAGTTATATTTATTTTGTGATTGAAAAGAGAGCTCTTTAAGCTAGGCTCTTATTCGCAAGAGAATCATGGATAGGTCAATTGTTTTTACATACGGAACCTTGATATGGCCTGTTTTTCTGTGTTAAGGAAATGTCTATGGTATAGGTTAATGCTGTGACAAAAAACAGTACTAGCTCATGAGTTGGAGATTTGTTGCCATACATAAATGCATACAGGGGCAATACGGATTGTGTGTCATACACAAATATTGCAAGAGGAGGCTGACTTTCGCGGTTTCAAAAAAAACTTTATTTTTGTATGAGACCACCTCTGGTCGATTCCTGGTGGGTTCCGACTTCTTCCTATCGTTCCTTTCTTCCACCCAGTTTTTGCAGAAGTTATATGACTCTTCCGGCTGTATACGCCTCACGACCGAACAGGACAGTAATGTAGTGTCTTTCATAGCACGGGTCACTTGGTGACGTTAAACCCCACAAACAAAACCACACGACGAGGAAACACAGTTTGCTTTGTCGCGGTAACAAAGCCTTCTCGGGGAATCGGCTCAGCATGAAGCAGCGAGCAGGCTGGATAGAAAGGTGTCCACGCTCCAGCTCTGCCAGTTGACCCTCGTGAACAAAGCCGCCACTGACAGGTCACACATTCCTGGGAAGTTCATCAACGATTCCCCCCTGCCCTGTCTTCGGAATTCCTTGATCGCCCGCAGGTACCTGCGGCGCCAGACAATGATGCCAAGATTCTATTTTCTCTTATCATGGGTGAAGCCCATGTCCTTCATTAACCTCCACAAGGTGGTTTTCGTGAAGTTCGGCAAGTCGTCGTCTTCGTTGACAGCCTTTCGCACACTGTCCAGTGTCGGGATCTCCCTCTTGGCGTACATGCTCTGCACTTTCAGACGGATGGCATGGCTGTGAAGCTGTCAAGTTTGACGGTTCGCGTGCTTGATATCGTCACGTCGCGAGGTCTTCTTTGCTTTGGAGACACCAAATTCCCACGCAGACACTCCGCCTTCAATTTCGCCACGGTACGGGGAGATACTCCGGTGTCCTCGCTCACAACACTCAGTACTTCCTGCACAGATTTCGCCGGGAAACGCATCTTGGTACGGGCGTACACATTTGCAATTACTTGCTTGGCGTTCTTTGACAACTTTGGTTTGCAAACCCTCGAAAAAATGCGTACAGGAGACGTGGTCGAAGCCCGAGAGCTGGACGCCATTTTTTCAACGCTGCCTCAAAGAGTAAACAAAAAACGGCGTTCAAGGTTGCGCGGAGAGCGAAAACCTGATACGAAAGCGACAAACATAAAATACAAACTTGCATATTTAGATCGTTTGTCCGGCACCACGGGCGTTTTTTGTCAAGCTGATGATAAATATTTATGCTTTAAGGTTGCCGGCGAAGCATTCATTGTTTCTGGCTCACCGTAAGCAACCCGCTACTTTGGGTCGCGGAAGCACACAGCGCAAACAAGAGCGCTAGCTTTGACAGCGTTGCACTTGATGTTTGAAACGTTATAGTTAAGCTAGCGCTGGGCGCGTTGCTCAAAGTGCGCGCGCAGATGGATGCTTTTGCACGTACATGTAGTTATTGTTTACGTTCCGGAAAGCAACACTCCCATTAAAGTGAAGAGAAAAATGTTTTTTTTTTGGCAATAGTTGTCCTTTGGACTCCGTACCGAAGCGCAGAGCGTTTGCTCTAATTCGGTCGAAAGCACACGCGTACGTCGGTCGCTCGTCTGCTGCGAACATCAGCGAGCGTGTTGTTCGCCATACTCGTCTGTGCATCGCACTCGCGCCGAACTGCCCATCACAAGATCCTATCTCATAATTGTGTGCGCCACGCGCGTCCCCCGCGCATTCACGCGATGGTCGTGCAACCTAGAACTTCTGCTTCATGGATGAGCACGAACAGCCGGTCGAGGTCGTCAGAGATGACCTCGCGTCAACAAATCATGAGTCTGTGTTCCGCGCGAACTTGCCTGACGAAGTAGCAGTCAATACCTTGATGGACACGTAGAGCGGGTGCACCAGCACTACCTGGATTGTCCAAAAGGTCCAGAAACGGGGCGAAAAGTAGATTTTTTGATACGAAGCGTTGTAGTACGTGAAGCGGCGTTTTGCCACTTGTACTTAGTATTTATATTTTTATTCTGGCTATTTCTTGTTTATACATTTGTATACTTTTTTTGTGTGTGCGTCGCTTACAGTTGAGGCGTGAACTGGGACGCAATGGGCGCATTAAAAGTCCATACACCACAGAAATCAACATGTGGTAGCTACAAAATGTGTCACAGCAAACGGACACAAACTGCTCATATATCTCGAAAAGTTACATTTTTTGCCGCTATTTGGACTCCCAGATCACTACCCCAACAAAAGTGCGCCCAGGAGACAGCTGTTTTTTTACTTAGTTTTATCTCTGCGGCGACGACCGTGGCCTCAAGCTTAGGCGCAGATACTCATTAGTCCCATCGAAAAGAAATACGTATTTTATGCAGCAAAACCTTTGTGTGCATGAAGCCGAATTTTTAAAATAATTAATCGACATTGGTAACAGTGTGAGTGGTAGCGCGCATGATTACTGATATAAAACTCCGCCCCGATGGCTTCAGTGCAGAGACTGTGGTCAATAGCCCTGTGCAGAAGACATATCAATTTCCTCGAGTACTTCAGAAGCTGTACAATCTAACTATTACTTAGCCCTTGGTTTGTCTAAATTTTTGATATTTTTTCCCCAAATTGTTATGACCAGCAGTGTAAATGATGCAGCATTCATGACCTAGTGTAGAACGTGAACGTTTGAGCTAGTGTCTTTCTTATCAACTCATCACGCTTGCATAAACGATTCACATCTTCCATTGCTCTTACCAAATATCAGTTTCCTTAGTGGCACTGTTCCTGATAAAGAATTAATACAATGAAGTTAATGTTAACGAAATACAATGTGATAGTGCCTATGGCAGTGCAAAATGTAGCAGCTTATGCAGTTGTAATATTTCGCAAGCGCAGCACAGTTCGTAAATGTAGTCATGGCTAATTGGCTGCCTTTCCTGTAATCCTTACCTGCAGCATCGAATGGTGTTTTGAGATGTGTATATAGTGAAAGAGCACCCAACTCAATTGCATACCCTTCTGTGTGTTGTAGAATGGCCTTTCAATGAGAGTGTTTGCTTTCCGGAACGTATATAATAGCCACATGTACGTGAAAGCGTACATCCGCGCGCGGGCGCTTAGGGCACCGAGCCGAGCATTCATCTAGGAACACGATGGAGAGGTCAGCGTAAACTTGCAGGCGCGCAAGGACAGCACGAGGAGCTCACGGGCTCAGGTACAAAAGGTCAACTTCTACCCCATGTGCGTCAGCTTCCCCAGCGCCGCAGGCTAGCCCCGCGCACAGACCTGAGCGCAGAGAGCGCACAGACCTGAAGGTTCTGGCACAAAGAAGAAGAGCACTGCATGAAGCTTGCAGTAGGCGGGAAAAGAATTGCGGCGCCCTTAATCAGAACAGCTTCTCCTCGGGGATCCGAGATACCGATGGATAGGGGTCTTGATCCTGTCTGGAAGGATGCTCTCGAAAAGAAGTGATCCACAGACGCTTGAGTTCCGGTCTGGGCCGAAAAAACACTGTTCTAGAGCTTCGACGGCCCTGTCGCTGGGCAAATAGTGGCAGGTAAGAGAAAAAAAAATGAAAGCGCACTGCATCGCCGGCAAGTGCGAAGACAAATTCACACTGAAGCTCTACTAGGATTCTAGTTGGGAAAAAATTTCGCAATTAACTATCTGCATTAGTTACATTTTTTCCGAGCAGTAGTTTAGACAAGCACACATGCTTAAAAGGGTGACATTTCGAGTAATTGGGTATGTCCCACACAAAAAAAAGAAATTTAAAGGGCGAAACCTGCTTCAGGAAAAATAAAGCAAACGAGAAAGTCAGGCGGCTACAGGCCACTTCTCGCGCTGAGAGCTGGGATTGAAGCTGTCGCATTACCCTAAGCTTTCCCGTTTTTTTGTATCGCATCTAGTGCGCCCGTTCTCTGAAGGCTGCTGTGATCATTTGAGATGACACCAGCCGTTCTTTTCGACAAAGGCCGAGCGAGAGGAGGAGGAACCGAGATTTTTCCATCATTGAAACGTGGGTGGCGCATTCACTTCTTGGAGGCGGCGTAGCCTTGGCGCGATTTGGACGCAAGTACGCGCAGAAGTTTTGCCTCTCTCCTCGTTCTTCGTCTCTTTACGAACGCCTTTGGTAAGGCGAACATCGAAAGGCGTGTTCGGTCTCTCTTCTAGGCTTCCGTTGGTCGGTTCCCGACTTCGGCTCAGCCGCAGGCGGACACCGGGATCTCAACTAGTTCAGCCGACGTTGGGCCTGTCGCCGGGACCATCAGCTTGGAGGGACAAGGGCACGACGTGCTCTTTAGGCAGCTCATAGCTTCCAGCAACCCCTCTGTCGTCGTCCCTCCCCCTTTCAGCACCACCTCAGCCCGCGAACTCCTAAGGGTTTTATCGTGCTGATAAAGTGTACTGGAAATATGGAGGCTAGAAGGGGGAAGTGTGACGGGTGCCGTATTACGCCTTGAGAGGGGAGTGCGCGAAATTCAATGACATTTTTTTGCGCCGCTAGGGGCGCTGCAGTGCACAAAGGTGCCGGCACTTGCCTGCACCATTCGCGAGTGCCATTTCGCGTTGGCTCGCTGCGAGAACACTGCGGGGCGCCATCGGTACGCGCGCTCTGGTTGCTTCGTCATCATTCGTCAGCCACCTAGTCCGCCAAACGGAATCGCCACTGGAGGATGTAGTCACACAATGCCGTCGTCGCGACCAAGTACACGCTTTGTGCCCGGCTTGAAAAAAACGGGTTTATAGGTTCATGCGCAGAAAAGCTGTCTGTGTTTATAGCTCCAAAGGACCCTCAAGAAAGAAGCCCGAAATATCGAATTGCTGACAAAGCGTTCACGCAAGACTGTGTGGTTTGTGAACGTCATTTCGACGAAAGGTCCATCGAGAAGACTTACCGTACCGTAATAAACGGTGAAGTCGTAGAAACGCCGCCGTCTCAGCCGCAGTTGAGAGAGGATGCAGTGCCAACATTATTTCACAACAAGACAAGGCAGTATTCCAGTATTTCCGGCAGAAAAAAAAAAACAAGACACTATACAATAATATTCCAAATAAAGACAAGACAACTCAGAGGGACCGACAAAACATTTAAAACTGAGAAGGTGCCAGTTAACCTGTATGATTGTCAAGAAAAGTAAACATGAATATCCTACACTGATCATGCGTCTCAAAATAGTTGCGTGGCATGTTTATGCCAAGGCACGCAATTCCACTTTAAGTGCGGCAAAACTACTGGCGGTCAATTTTGGATTGAAAGATGTGTGTCTGCGTGCATGCGCGCACAATAAAACTGCAGAGAATAAATCGAGTACAAAATATCTGGACGCCGGTAATTATGTATCATGCATCCCGCAAACGTCCTTGAAAATAACGACGATTCTGTGCGCAATATGACTGGAAATAATCTCCTAAAAATGGAGAGCATCACAAGAGATAGCAATGCCTAGAAAAAAAAAACAAGAGATTCCCTCAGCTTGCACTATTTGTGCACGGCTGAAAGAGCATAGCTTGCGGCCCATCTCCCCTCGTCAAAGACACGGCTGTTGCATCATCATCTTCATCAGCAGCTACTGGGTCCACTGCAGGACAAGAGCCTCTCCCGTCAACCTCCTACCGCTCATGTCCTGCGCCACTAGATTCCATTCTTTGTCTCAGGATTTCCACATTTCATCTCTCCATCGAGTAATTGACCTTCCTCTTTTTCTAGACCCGTCTCTAAGGAGCCACTGTGCCATCCTGGTAACTGTCATTTCGCCTAATTACGTGTCAGACAAAGTCCAGTTTTTTTTTTATTTGAAATACGGCAGCCTCTACTTATCTTTGTTTTAATATGCAGAATGCTCGAATTCTGTCTAGAAGTGTTGCTTCGATCATTATTCATTCAACGGCCTATTGAGCCGAAATAAGTTTGCTTTCAAGATGTTTATAAAGGCGCCAAGGTTCCGCTCTATTTGGCATCACCTCACACTTTATTTCCGAACTTGCCTTCAATTTTCTTTATTACTGGCACGCCCGTGTCGTTTCGTCCACAGGCAAAGTGGACCGCGTTAGCACGCGCTAAAACCCGCGGCCCAGTCCAAAGCGAGCGCCCGCCCTACGAACCCAAAGGAAGTGCTGTGCGCCGAAATGCGATCATAGCTCAGTGGAGAAGGGTCTCTCTGTTACGGGGGCTGTGTTCTGCAGCCTGCGTAACAAGCCCGAAACAAGCGAATATATATGTATTCCTGGATTGTTGCGACGCGACCGTTCTGTGGAAATGCGGACCAGCGTGCGCTGAAATAGAATTTCCCTCTTGATTGTCGCGGTACACGATTCCTGTGTGTAGAAGACGATGATGGTGTACCTAATGATTTGTTGATGCTTTTGTCTTGCAATGAATAAGGGGGTCTTGCATGGCTTTCTGCAGAAGTGATGCCGATGCCAGGCTGATGAGGCAGTGCTTCTGCGAGAACGCCAGATGAATCGTAGAAATGTGGAAGGCCCAGCCGCCTGTACTGAACTAGCTTGCAGAGAGGGAAAATTATTGAACATGTGGAACTGTTAATTATGCTATGCTAGAAATCACAGAGATAGCAGTTTTACCATGTTCCTTTTTTGTTGATGTATACATTGCCAATAAATACAAAAAAAACGATTATAGCCAAATCGAATTGACGCCGGTTTCATTACGCCAAGAGCCCCGGCTCGATCAGGACCACAGAAAGCGTTTGTGTTTGCAGTTGGTGCGAATGGTGTTGTTCCTCGCCGAAGCTATTCCGTACCCTTTCGGGTCTTTGGGGTGGCTCAGGGGTTAGGCTGCCGGTTTCAACGGCGTAATCATCCCTGGTTCAATTCCCTAAACCTCCGTAACTTTATTTTTTCTTCATGCTTTGTTTTTTTTTTTTTTTTTGCTGCGACGGACGGATTTGTGGCGGTCAAAACAGCTCTACTGTTAAACGTTTGCTGTTGCACCAAGGTCCAAGGTGTCGCATGGGCGTAAGGAGGCAATGGGCTTTGATATCAATGTGTCATTCTTCTCCCCCCTTACAATCAGCAGCACTTGGCTGGCGGCACAGAAACGTCACAAGATGGGTATGGGGTCGTTGTAACCCTCGTGATGAGCATTTTAGTTCATGCTCAACAAATATGGCTTGTTATATTTGTCTTTCGCGCGATCCCTTGTACATCAGTAAAACGAGCCACTATGCCAACACTAGGCTCAGATAGCATTGAGCCACCCTAAAGCAATGTTAGCCTGCTCAAACAGCATCGCAGTGCAGAAATTTGATACGCTATCCTCTTCTTCCAAATGCGCCGTAGACCGTTTATAACGTAACCGCTTACAGTACATGACTAAATATATGCTGCATCATCTTCTGACTATTACTTTTCCTCCTATACAAATCAATGCATACGCGTTGAGTATTATACAAGAAGAACCACTTACCGCTTAATAGGCCATTGCCTGATGCACAATGCCTGTTCCATAGGGTGTTTTTAGGGGGACAACAATTCTTGGGGTGCAGCAGGGGCATCCTTTCTGCAGCCCCCCAAAATAGGTTTATAAACGCAGGAATCACCTTTGGATGCAACGCGAGCTCGCCCAACCACAAGAATGCGTATTTAGCAACGTAATTACGTGGCACCGTAGCTTGGAATAAGCGCGCATAGAAGTGTCCGCTCCATCGTAGAGCAAATGCATTTGTACACGACTATTGCCCACATGGTTGAACATACTAGACATCCGGGTATAGAGAACATTTCTCCACCCCTTTATCTGACTCTGCAGGGTCATCATGGGATAGCGGTCTATTCCGTGGGCATTTCTTTGAAAGGTGAAAATGCATTGGCATGCAAAAATATTCCGTTACATATTACATATTTCAATCATCCGTAATGGTAAAGGCATGCTTCGGTTGAATCTGGTACATTGGCGTTAAGCCTAATCTGTACACGGCGGAGTGACGAGCGCTGCTCTGGGGTTGTTTGTCCTCACGGCCAAAGCGTGCAATAGCGCGCACTTCTACGCGCGCTATGTCGATGCGGGACTACGTCAATAAGTATGCGCCCATGTGCTTCTGCCTTAACGTGGGCGCCAAAAAAAGGCACTTTTTTTTTCTCGCTTCATGTCTTGAGTACTGTGACAACCACAACCGCCTTTTCTTTTGGCATCGGTGGAACTTCTGAGCCGCCCGGCTAGTTGTGACTCCCAGAAAATTGTGGGGATAGTGATCCAAACCCCTTAAGCAAGCATTATTTTCCCTTTTTCGAACTTATGGAGCTACCACGCCCGCATGCCGCACTTCTCTGTACTATGACGTTGTGATTATAAGCAGCCACCTGTCCATCGCCAACGAACGAGGTAGGGGTCCAAAAGAGGGGTCTTGTGTTTTATGCTGCTGCCCCAACGGTACCAGCGTCCTTCTGTCGTAATGCACGAGTCATTGCGAAAGCAGAAAAACAGCAAACTAAACGCACTCTCTCCAAACATGAACGAAAGGTTCAGTTGAATCAATATCTGCTATTTATGAAAACAATTTACAGCAGCTGGTGTTAACGCGCGTGCACCAGGAATATGTTTTTCTGCGGTGTTCTTTGAAATGATAATGAGAGGTTTAAATATGAACTCTCCACATAGACCAGGGGAAATGCTCTAAAATTGCTGTTCGTAAATTGAACAAAACGTGCTGAATGTTTAAATTCCACTCTGCACTAATCTACTTTTTCGAGTGTATCACAAGGTTCGTTTCGATGTCTTGGTGCACGGGAAGGGAAGGCTACGAAATGCCTCTTGTAGTCCTATAAATAAAACTTTTACGCGAGGCATTGGTGTCCTCAACGAAATCGAATTTACCTACGAATTTGTTCCCGTATTATTATGCCCCGGGCAAAAAGTCCGACAAGACTTTCTTGTTGGGCTCACAGCACGCCTGTGGGGCCAATACGAAGTTCTGTCGGCACTCTATCGTTCCAAAAGCCTAGTCTTCCAACAGGGAGTTGAACCTTGATGGCGTTTGTGGGCCAATAAGAAGCTCTGCCGGCACTCTATCGTCCCAACAGTGTAGTATTCCAACAGGAAGTTTAACCATGATGGCGTTTACCGGCTCGCGAACACGATCAGTGAACGCCAACAGACGCCTTGTTCGTAATCAGCGGTGCGAGCGCGCCATCAGAAAGAACCGACACACGCCCTGAAGGTGGTTTTTGGGGCTTAAACAGCAGCGTCTATGTCTGTCATAGGCGGTAGACGTCAACGTTTGTGTTCTGAATTTTCACTTCAATAAGTAACAGTCAGACTGACGATAACATAACGATGTGAGGATATTCTGTGGCTCATACCACGGCAAGCACAATCGTTTGTGGCTGCAGCCTCGGTTGCTCTTCGTCCACAACAGACTGAATCGGCTGTACAGCTTTCTTCGAGGGCGTGTATGCAGGGGTTCTATCTTCCTTTTTTGCGCAGGCCGATGGGGGCGGTCGTGTAAAATCATTTTCGCTCGTCGCTGCCGTTCTGCCTACCTGTTTGCTGTACCTATTACGCCGGTAGGGGTGCATATCGGTTGCGTACTAGGTGCGCATACTAATCACCGAAGATTAGTATCCTCTTTATTGGCATGATTATTAGGTGGCAGCTGCACGGTAGGTACATGGATGACTCCGCAATGTTTGTAAACACTAACATTTTAATAAAAAGTTCACGATGCGTTGAAGATTTTCAGGGATAATGTTATTGGGCTGGAGTTTACCGTGGAAGTTCCGGGAAATGGTTAGGTGCGTTTCTTGGACATGGAACTTACCTTTCCCCTTGATCACGTGTGTTGGGCGTAGAAACCGTGAACGTTGAAGTCTCTCTTTAATTACGAGTAAGGTCACTTTAACCTTATTAAGGATGGTATTTCAGGGTCATGCATAAATGCAGCCGTAACAAAATGTTGCCACCATGTTGTATCGTCGTGTCTTTGGGAACAGGTAGGCAGGATAAAATTTGCCAGGTGTCCGGAACATGTAGTGTCACAAGGATATGAAAAGGTGTTGCGTGGTATAAGAGAAAGCGCTTATTACAACATTATTGATGTTTCCAAACAGGACAGCACCGCTGCTGTGCCCTGGACCGCCAAAATGTCGCACGGGCTTAAACACTAGCTGCGTACTACGGGCTAAAAGTTGTTTTCAGCGCTCCGAGACGCCTATGGAGCATTTGCGTGTCTGCACAGAATACAGCCAATTTATCAAAAAAAGGAAGGCACGAGGGCTGACGCGTCGATCACGAGTCAAAGTTTGTACCCTGTGCTAAAAACGGCGCCAGACCTGGAGGTGTCATGAAGTGCCCCAAGTGCGGGAAAAAAAAGAAGAAATCGCGGGGAAAAGACGCAGCAATCGCGCAAGTTGATCGCTCAGCACCTGAACCCGTAGTCTCGGGACACGCAACGGCGGTGAGCCCTCACAAGCTTATTCCGCCTTTTGATGACAGGACAGACGATCTCGATGCCTATCTTGTCAGGTTCGAAAGAATCGCGCTTTCGCAGGAGTGGCCTCAAAGTAATTGGGCAGAAGCTCTGAGCATGTCCCCTCGCGGGTGAAGCGCTAACAGTGATAAGGAGAATGACCGCAGACGACTTCCTAGATTACAAAAAGGTAAAGCGTGCCCTGCTTCAACGATTCCCCTTCACTTGTTTTAGTTTATGACAGTATGAACGGTGTGGCGAAGACGACACGTTGGCGCGTTTACCTGCATATACCCGCACGTGTGGCTGCGTTCCGCTTTTCAACAGTACGAACACCCCGATAAAGTTAATATTGAGGTTCATGCCGTTGCCATGCAACTTGACAAATGCATAAGTTGTCCTTCTGTGGCACTGTCCAAAACAGAACTTGCGTATCTAGATTTGAATATTTAAAGCAAATCATCCTTGTCACCATCACGAACTCTGTGTGGTCAATTTAGCCAACCCATTCTTGTTTAAGCAAACAACATAGTATTTAATGCGGGAATTTCAAATTCAACATATTTCTGCACTCGCTTAATTCGTTTTTTTTACTGCTTAATTTTGTCTAGGTGTTTGCTTCAGTGACTACTCCATGGGACGTAAATTTTACATGTTGGTGTTAGTATAACTAGCCACTGTTTTGTAATATATGCATTTTAGCATTAAAATAAAAGAGACTGCATTACACGTCCATAGGGCTTATCGTGACTCTCTTCAGCACGTCGCCGCATCGAATGTTTGCGGCGACGTGCTGAAGAGAATTGCGGGAGCTTAAACACGTAAGTACCGAGAAGTGATTGTAGGCACCAGTAAACTGCGAAGAAGCGCGCGGAAGAATTCAGCCAAACCAGCGAAACACCCAGAAAAGAAATTCGCCATACTCAACTCCTATAAGCAGATATAAACAGGGGGCACTTTAAGGCGTATTACACATATTGAACTGAATCGAAAGCCTTAAGGCAGAAGTAGATAGCGGAGGAAAGCGTTTTAAGAGGCAAGAGGGCAAAACCCTTCGTTAACGCCAGTCTCCTTAGGCACTCAGCACATGACTAAGCGTTCGTGCACTCGTATTCATAACCCATAAATGGTGCTCAGGCGCCCACGGACATTTTACTGGACGTGCCAATATGTCACTCTAACCGGACTGACAAATTTTATTTTAACAGCGAGGCTGTTTAGCAAATCGTAATTCTTCCTGTCTGCAGTTACATATCCCAAGAAATTGCCGGAAGCGTGCACGTGAACGCGGGCGTCACGCGCAGTTAACAAAAACAATAAAATGGCCTGAACCCGTTTGTGCGTGCCTCGCCGCGACAACCCAGCATCCCCTGCGCACGTTTGTGAAGCCAAGCATACCCACTTAGGGAGATTGGCCAACACTGCGGCGACGGCCCCGCAGTGAAAAAAAAAATCAAGAAGACGGCGAGCGTTTGAGTGTGCGTGCCTTGCGGCGACCGTGCGCCAGTTAAAAACACCAAGAAAATGCTGAGTGCTTGTGCTCAACGCACGTTTGTCAAGCCAAGAATACACAGTTATGGAGATTGGACAACATTGGCCAAAAAAAACTCCAGCGTTCGCCATAATAGGGGCAACACTTGCTGGGAACGAAAAATACTCCAGCGTTCGCCGTAATCGTGGAAGAACTTGCCCAGAACAAGAAAGCACGTCATAGTGTAAGCACCTCTAAGGCTATGTCCAAAAATTATCGCTTCAGAAAAGTGAAAGAAGTTCGCAGTTATAACAACAATGATGGAGTAATGGTCGATACGGCCGCGGAGAAGCAAATCGGCTGCAATCGTGGACTTCAAGCTTTGTGATGGTCGTGAAGGTGTCGCACCGCTTCACTACCTTCTATCCTTACGCGTTAGCGCGAGCGTGCTTCATTTTTTCCATTCCGCTACCTGCAGAATTGAATGATAAATTTTACAGCGAAGCGGTCTGTGCCCACCATCCAGCATGTTGTCGGCGGCGACAGACGTAGCGTTGAGGAACTATATTTACCAAATCAAAATTCCTCTAAAAACATTCAAGCCTGTTTACTACCTGGGAACTCCGCAGAAAGGGTGGGGCTGACCAAGGAGGTTAAAAAAATTGCTGGAGTGGAAGGGGCGCCCGTAAAGTGCAGCCGCCTCGACGCCATCTTGCTAGGGGAGAAGACGCGTAGTTGTTGCAGCGCGCGTTCCTTGCTTGCACAAAAAAGTGTTGTTGATACGTGCGCGCGCCATGTAACAAGATCAAAGCAAGTATGGTTGGTTCGTATGCGGCTTACGGTTGTACAAACACTGTGAACCCGGCCCCGGGAGTCGCATTGCACACGTAACTTGCACGCGTGCAAGTTGATTGCAAACTGCGGTCATGCTCGTTGCATTGTGTCGCGTAGTATGCGCCTTCAATGTTTAATTTCTTTGCTGCTAGGCTTCCGAAAGATGTTGAGTCACTGTCCTTTGTCAGTGTCTTTTCTTTGCAATTGATAGTATGTTTTAGCAGTGTAATTGACGTCTGGTATCATAAGTCGGTCTTCTTCAAAAAATAAACACTTTGTGTCCAAAAATACAAATTGGTTCATCTTTTTTCGGTAGTTCATGTCACTGGCAATGTAACCTCATGGTGTGATTTACCAGAAAGATTGTTGGTTCTTTTTTTGAAGTTTATTTGTGTGTTTGGTTGGGCAGGAATGCAATGAATGTAATAGCAATGGTTGCTATCATACACTCATGCAAGTTTTCTGTATGGATTTTTTGTCACTCCATTATGTCTATTATCACAATAGTTCTGGGTGTTTCCTGTTGTTTTTCGGAAAATGCTGCATTTTCTGGTCATGACTGCTGTTTTTCTCATTACAGTTGTAACTCTATTGCTGTTTGTTTTTGTTCTTAGAACTTTCACGATCAATTTCTGCATTTGAACAGTTTAGAATACAGAAGATAAACGAGTTCTTATGTATTTCTTACTTTGTGGCAGCTGCATATCCGAGCCATAAGGTGAAAAAAACAATGTCCCTGTACTCGGAGATCTGACTTTTAATGAAATTTCTGTGGCAGAAATCAATACGGAGACGTCGGACATGGCTCGTAGTGTTGAATTAGAGCATGAGAATCCGTTACGTAATTTAAAACCACTCGGAAAGTCGGCAAATACTGCTGCAAAGCAATCGGCATCTGGTGTCTTTCCCCGAGCAAGATGGTCGCCGGAGGCTTCAGCCGATCCCATTGGTTGGTATAGGTGACTTCACCTCGAGCAATTTTTTTAAACAATTTTTTTTAACCTTCTTGGGGCTGACTTCGGCACTCTGGCGGCCACCTCACGCACAGGCAGGAGTCGCTCACAGCGCAACTCGCCCCGGTATGTACGTCCCAGAAGCTCGTCCGCCGCCTGCAACGGCGCACGAGCAAAGACCGCGCACTGGATGGCCGTCGAGGCGGTAGCGGTACCTGTCGGCCCTGTAGGATAGCTTCGCCTGGTATGACGGGCATGAGTGGACATTGCGAGCCCCAAAACAGCCCCGCTGTAAAATTAGGACAACGTCGTAGGACCTCGTATTTTGATATAGGGCGACTTACATGGCCCTTGAGAATGTATTGTTGGCATTGCATTTCGGTTTAGGAGTTAAGCCGAACTTAATAAAATGTTTGTAAGCTCGGCGTCTCAGTCCCAGTGATATTCGGGGTCCCTCTACCACTGAGGTGTGCTGCGGCTATAACATGCGCAGCGATTATCAACGCGGCGGTGTAGCGACACGTCATCTTCTCTGCCCATCAACACGGCAGGACTCGACTCTCGGTCGAGTCCGGCAGTGCCATCAAACGCCTGCGTCCTCAGACGGGGACGTAGAGGTCACTCCACTTATTTAATAATTAAACAAAAAAATACCTGATATAGCCAACCGAAACATATGAGAACCGACCAGAACGCCAGCTTCGCTGGAGTGTCTTCTTTATTGGTACGCAGCGCTCTAATTTTAGCTTTCGTAGAAACAGCTCATAAAATTGATGTTCTATGTACAGCGTGCCACTGCGTGTCAAGTTTTTACAAGGAACTCTGGAACGTTTATGCATGCCAGGCCCTTATGGGCATTGGTACATGAGCACTCTTCATATGTGCCTATAACCACGTTCTTATCCACACTATGTGAGTATAACAAAGCCCGCTAGCGCACAAAGTGGCTGAAAGTCAACGTCATTTTCTTGATTCTTTTCCAAACTACTCCGTCTCCTTCCAGGCGAAGTGGATATCCGAACAACACTCGTACTAATGGTTTTGGTTCGAGCTGCGTTTCTTCCTTCATGGTTTCAGGGTGAGTCACGCTGTGCGTATAGCAGTGCTTACGCGTAACGCAGAAATATCAGCACTTCAGGTTCTAATTTTCTCCCCGGGGAATCGTAACACCACCTCTTGCTGGATATGTAGTCGAGAGGTATGGATACAATAGCGTATGCATTTTTCTGGGTATCTTTTTGGGTGCGTGGGGTAAGTCACAAAACATTCACATAGAAATATCAGTGCAGAAGTGCTCCAGTTATTTTCAGTTGTTGTCAGAAAAAACAGCGTCCTATAACTCAGTATAAAGCCGCTGTGTTATTCAGCAGCCTTTTCTTAATTGTCATGGTTAAAGTCAATCGTTTGTTGCGTGCAAACTGCAAGACAACGTTTAGCATATGTCCGAATGCTTGGCACAAACTTTGGTAAAAAGTAATCAAATAATTTACATGACTTTTATTTTGATTGGCGGTGGTGCGTATTTTATGACGCCAATTTTACTCTCTTTTGGAGATAACGGGTATGTAAACACACTCCTCTTATATAAATGTAATTCTATCTTATTATGAGGGCTTTTTCACCAGCAGCGCCAATTGAATCTAATTTCCAGTGGAATACCAAAACAACATAACCGAGGCCTTTCAGCTCTCCATTCAGCACGAGATTGTTGGTCGGCAGAGTAACCAACTACTCTCTTCTTGTAACCACTTGGCAACTTGGAGAATAATCCGAACGCAGTAATCTTCATGGTTTTGGGATCTGCTTATAACATGGGATCGGAGCCTCTGAGGTTTCTGTCAGAACAAAACTATCGATAGTAGGAGTTAAGGAGTTAATCAACCAATGGCATCTAAGCAAACAGTGGCAGTGCTAATAACCTGTTGACTGACAATTGAGCCGTCGTAAGTGGACACTACATGGTGTGTGGCTTCTGACTAGTAACATTTTAATAGGCCTGACGCCCCATTTTAAGATTACGAAACTCACTGGAGACATTCCCCTAAAATAATTATTGGACTAAGACCAATGAAGAAAAACTTGCCTCTGCGGGAAAGAAATATTTTACAATGGTTTTGTATAAAATCAGCAGTTCACTGGTGACATCCGTTTTTGCAATGCATTTAAATATTGATCTGACCGCTAAAAATTGAATGTAACGTATTTGCTGTAAGATTTATATTGTGGTGCTCTCAAGAACCATTGCTGTTACAGTGCATTGTATTTAAACACGAGTGCGATACGGAGCTCATATCAGGGAAAAGCTGGCGCACGGGTTGCGACGCCAGAATCCCGATTCATAGCTTCGAGAGCAGAATGCTGCACCGACTTCGACGAGTAGCGCTGGAATCGTGCCATCATTGTTTGTCGCTAGCATAAAGAAAACAGCCCTCCTTAGCGGTCAGAACCTCACTAGTTTTGGAGCCTCTCCCGCCCGGCTGGTGTGTCAAGGGAGCCCACTTTCATTTTTCGTTTCTGCTGTGTCTTGCCTTTGAGAGCGCTACTCCTGTTACAAAAAGTAGCTTATCGGTCTCGCAGGCAGCCGAGCTCCAAAGCAAGTTCAGGTTGCTCTAAAGTCTGTAGCAAATCAGCTGTTCTCGCGTCCTCCATCGCTCTTTTCATGGTTATCGCCCACGAAAATGGAGAAGAAACCCACAGATGCCGCTAAATCCAGCGGTGATTAACCGTAGCAACAAAGCGACAGAGGGTCTAAGCGGCAATGTTTGAGGGCGGGAGGCGGGTCAAATAGACGTGACGTCCGCCCAAATTTCTGCAATGCATTGGGAATACGAAATGACTATCCTGAGTAGCGTTCCTGCTGTGGTCTGTAGACGATTCATACGAAGCACGAGGACAGATCTAGGCCACCGAAAGAGAACACGTGTACGAGGCGTGCGGTGCTGCTTGAAAGTGCAGGGCGATATATGGTCATGGGCTATTATGTGTGGTTGCCTTCCATGAGTACGAACAACGCCGGAAACCGGTACTTGGCTATGGCGTTACACTCCTAAAGGGGAAGCTTAGGCCAAAATTTCCCGTTTTAACTCGAAAGCTATCAGTGGCCCATTTTGCAAAACATTTGGCGCCCGGCATAACTATAGATGTCTGCGACAGAGAAACGAAGCCTTGAGGAGCTTTCCAAAGTAGGCGGTGTTGAGCGAGTTACAATAAAAGCTTTTCATTTGAATGAGAACATAAAGTAAGGACCGCGCTAATAGGCAACGTAAAAGGGGGGTTGCAGCTGTGACTGTCACTGCGGCGTTGGGACTGATTTCCCTCCGAGAAATTTCTAAGAACCATTCTCCATGTAGTGAAGAGTTCCACGAAAGTTCGTCTACTCAGGTGTCATGAAGAGGACGAAATTTGGTCAGTGACCAAGTCAAGGTAAAAACACAGATGTTTCGGAACCCGTACGGGTTCCTTGATTACACTAAGCAGGCAAGAGCCGTAAGTCGCTTCTTATTCTAAGATGTGACGTAATGAACGGGTGTAGCTTGCCGGTAGATTGCCATCTGTCCTATTGATTGTGTCCTTGGCCTTTTGAATGAACACGGATTCCAAAAGTAAACTCGTGTCTGGGTTCTTTTCCTTGGCTATTATAGCGCCCTTATCCCAGTCGATGGAATGACCGTGATCATCGACATGCTCGGCCATGGCGTTCGACGCTTTCTTGTTGCTGCCCACGTCACTTTGGTGTTCCTTTAATCTCCTTCTGAAGTTGCCAGTTTCGGCGGTGTAACTGCAGCTACAGTCTGCGCATGGTACATTGTAGACAACACCGGGGTATCTCTTGCTGTCCAAGCGATCTCTCACGTTCACGAGCTCATTCCTCAGCTTGTTGGACGGCATGTGGGCAACGCGAAGGTCATACGTTGGAAAGATATGGCTTGAAGCTTCGCTGACCCCAGGAACCCCAGGAACGTATGGGATGCCGGCGCGTCTTCGATATGACTTGCCCTGGGATGGCCCGGGATTGAGAACACGATCTTCGGCATTCTTAATAAATTGCTCCGGATACCCGTTCGTCAATATTTCTTGATGTACGGTTTCAAGTTCTTTCCTCCTTTCATCTTCACTTGAGCAAATACATGTTGCCCGCGTCACTAGAGGAGAAACGACGGATTGCTTGTGACAGGCTGGGTGGCACGAATTAAAATTCAGGTAATGTCGACAGGAACGGAAGTGAACAGCGACTTCACGTCGAAGGACACCAATACGTCGTATTCATCCAGAGAAATGTCACACACTTTCTCCACGAAAGCTGAAGAATTGGCAATGTGAGTTGCTGTCTTTCCGGCGAGCGGGGCTAACACTTGGTGTAGGTCCCCCGAAAGTCGGTGCAGCGGCGACCTTGTGAAGTCGACGATGGGCCGTAGTGGAACGCCTGGCTTATGTACCTTCGGTAAACCGTAAATTGCAGGTGCAGACCCATTGGTACACAGGAGGCGATAGCAAAGGAGAAATTTATTAAGAATGCCGAAGATCGTGTTCTCAATCCCACGCTATCTCAGGGCAAGTCATATTGAAGACGCGCCGGTATCCCACACGTTCCTGGGGTCAGCGAAGCTTTAAGCCATATCTTATCAACGTATGACCTTCGCGTTGCCCACATGCCGTCCAACAAGCTGACGAATGAGCTCGTGAACGTGAAAGATCGCTTAGACGGCGAGAGATACCCCCGGTGTTGTCGACAAGATACCATGCGCAGACTGTAGCTGCAGTTACATCGGCGAAACTGGCAACTTCAGAAGGAGATTAAAGGAACACCAAAGGGACGTGGGCAGCAACAAGAAAGCCTCCAATGCCCTGGCCGAGCATGCCGATGATCACGGTCATTCGATCGACAGGGATAACGCCGCTATAAGAGCCAAGGAAAAGAACCCAGCCACGAGATTACTTTTGGAATCCGTGTTCATTCAAAAAACCAAGGACACTATCAATAGGACAGATGGCAATCTACCGGCAAGCTACACCCGTTCATTACGTCACATCTAAGAATAAGAAGCGACTTACAGCTCTTGCCTGCTTAGTTTGATCAAGGAACCCGTACGGGTTCTGAAATGTCTCTGTTTTTTCACCTTGACTTGATCAGTGATCACATTTCGTCGTCATCATGATACCTGACCAGACTAACTTTCGTCGAACTCTTTACTACGTATCACACAGAACTACCTACGGGCAAGACGCCGTAATGAAGATTCACCAGTTCGTGTCTCTTACTTCAAGAATGGCTGCCTACCCGCCGCGGTGGCTCAGTGGCTAAGGCGTTGCGCTGCTGAGCGCGAGGTCGCGGGTTCGATTCCCGGCCGCGGCGGCCGCTTTTCTGATGGAGGCGAAAAGCAAGAACGCCCGTGTGTACGAGATTTCGGCGCACGATAAAGATCCCCAGGTGGTCAAAATTAATCCGGAGCCCTCCACTACGGCGCGCCTCATCGCCTGCGTTGCGTCGGCTCGTTAAACCCTACAATCAATCAATCAATCAAGAATGGCTGCCTCCAAGCGCCATTCCTCCTTCAACAAAACGTGCAAAGCGGAAGGCCTTGTGCGGAAACTTCTACGCTGCTTGAAAGCACCGGTAGCGTCAGCGTTGGGCCAAAAGATAATTCGACAAGCCGAGAAAAATGTAGGGTCGGCACGCGCCCAAGAACGCCGACAGACAATCAAGAATTTGGAAACAAGAACGTTCTTCGCAAGGCGCCAGCTGGAACACATCACAGTTGAGGACTTCCCGGACGTGCAGCTTCACGCCAACTTCATGGCAACGCCAACGGAACGGAACTGCAGAAAGTCGCAGCAAAGGAAACTAGACGCGCTCAGGCCGCAGGACCCCACCCAAACTAAAGCCGCCGTTCTCAACTTGTCCTCGTACAACCTACTGCATCTGAAGTTCCCATTCTACGCAAAGGATTAAACTTCAAATCAGGCGACTCCCCGAACCCGACGAGAGTGGTTTGTGCCGTGGAGCGAGCCGTCACACAGCTTCCTCACGAAGTAAGAGACGAAGCTCGCACCCACTCAACGGTGTTTTATCGAAGTGGAGGACATGCCGCCCTCAATCCAGGTCCTCACCATCTGAGAAAGAAGCCATCAATGGCCTCCGAAACAATGCCTCTATTGCCATACTTCCTGCGGACAAGCAAGGGAAACGCCGTTGTGATACTCAACAGAAGTGAGTACGACCAGAAGATGATGGATTTGCACTCGGACGGGGATACTTACGCAGCGATGAAGAAAGCTCCCACGACAAGCCTTCAAGCGAAACTGCAGAAACTGGTCTCAAAGATTTTGCAGTTCGTACCGCCGCCGCAGAAGCACCTTTGCTATCGCCTCCTGTGTACCAATGGGTCTGCACATGCAATTTACGGTTTACCGAAGGTACATAAGACAGGCGTTCCGCTACGGCCCATCATCGACTTCACAAGGTCGCCGCTGCACCGACTTTCGGGTTACCTACACCAGGTGTTGGCCCCGATCTGCGGAAAGACAGCAACTCGCATTGCCAATTCTTCAGCTTTCGTGGAGAAAGTGCGCGACATTTCCCTGGATGAAGACGACGTATTGGTGTCCTTCGACGTCAAGTCGCTCTTCACTTCGGTTCCTGTCGACGTGGCCGTAGCAACATGCCAGGAGCTCCTGCTGGCAGACGAAACTCTCGGCGAACGCACACCTTTGGAGGTAGAACACATGTGTGAGTTGTAGAATTTTGTTTAAGCAACACATACTTCACCTACGGCGAGCAGGTTTACCAGCAGATCCACGGAACTGCCATGGGAACTTCCATATCCGTTACTACGGCAAATTTGGTCATGGAAGTCATTGAACAGAAGTCCCTCGCTGGTTTTGATCCCAAGCCCAAGATAATCGTCTGCTACGTGGACGACCGCTGCTGCATCATCAATAAAAACTATGCTCCACGGCTCCTGCTTCGTCTTAACTCGAATAAAGCCTCCATACAGTTCACTGCAGAATATGAGTGTGACAGCAGCCTACCTTTCCTCGATGTCCAGCTGAGGCGTACCGGAACTAGTCTTTCGTTTGCTGTGCGCAGGAAGGCGACGCATACCGGACATTACCTGAATTTTAATTCGTGCCACCCAGCCTGTCACAAGCAATCCGTTGTTTCTCCGCTTGTTACGCGGGCAAACACGTATTTGCTCAAGTGACAACGAAAGGAGGAAAGAACTTGAAACCATACATCAAGAATTACTGATGAACGGTTACCGGGAGAAATTTATTAAGAATGCCGAAGATCGTGTTCTCAATCTCAGGCCATCCCAGGGCAAGTCATATTGAAGACGCGCCGGCATCCCATACGTCCCTGGGGTCAGCGAAGCTTCAAGCCGCATCTTTCCAACGTAATGACCTTCGCGTTGCCCACCCACCGTCCAACAAACTGAGGAATCGGCTCGTGAACGTGAAAGTTCGCTTGGACGGCAAGAGATACCCTGGTGTTGTCTATAAGATACCATGCGCAGCCTGTAGCTGCAGTTACATCGGCGACAGTGGCAACTTCAGAAGGAGATTAAAGGAACACCAAAGGGACGGGGGCAGCAACAAGAAAGCCTCGAACGCCCTGGCCGAGCATGGCGATGATCACGGTCATTCCATCGACTTCGATAACACCGCAATACAGTGAAACCCGTTTATAGCGAACTGCAATATGCACCGCGATTAGTTCGATATATCCAATAGTTCGATATAGCCGAACCCGCCTATAACGAGCTTATTGTCACGAGTTCGCAATCCGCGGGAGTCCCACCGCACCCCTCCCCCCCCCCCTCACCAACTCCGCCATCCGCGTATGCAGAAACGAGCACAGTACAGTAGCCATTACCATATAAAATAATCCATTTATTGCAAGTAATAAAGCTATTTCCGCCTTAACTGCCCACGTTGCAAAAAAAGGGGGTGATTTTTGTTTTCACTTTCGTTTTGACGGCTTCAACTCGCATAGCATTCTCTACACGAAACATTGTTTGCACCAGTTCGAGTCTGCATCCTCAAAAATCTAAGAAGCATTGGCGGAACACATCGACTGCCGAAAGCGCTTCATTATAAGCGTCAGACGGATTTCACTCGCGACATCATCGGGACCGCTGGCGCGCTCTTCCCACAGTTCACCGATGCTGCTGTCTTTCCGGACTCGCTGACAGGGTGGGTTCCGTCGCGAGTTCCGCGCGTCGGAAACAGTTACGGAAAGTATTGGGCGTCACTTCACTCCGTACGAGGCGCAATGTCTCATTCGCGGCTCTTGCTTCGTGGTCGCGGCCAGTCCACATCTCAATCGCCGCTCCGAGGTCATGCATTTCGGCGGCCATTCTAGCCGCCCAGAGTTCGATATATCGGATGTGAACTTCGTTATAAGGAATATGTTTCCCATGTATTTCCGTAACTGAAATATTTTTGTTCGATATATAGCATAATTCGCTCTATCCGGGTTCGGTATAGCCGGGTTTGACTGTAATAGCCAAGAATTATAACCCAGCCACGAGAATCATTTTGGAATCCGTGTTCATTCAAAAGACCAAGGACACTATCAATAGGACCGATGGAAATCTACCGGCAAGCAACACCCGGTCATTACGTCACATCTAGGAATAAGAAGCGACTTACGGCTCTTGCCTGCTTAGTGTGATCAAGGAACCCGTACGGGTTCCGAAACGTCTCTGTGTTTTCACCTTGACTTGGTCAGTGACCGCATTTCGTCCTAACCATTCTCTATTTATGCAAGGACTATCAAAGAGATCTACTCATATCCTTCACAGAATAAATCCGTTTGGCAGGTTACTGTCACGAGAAAAATGTTAGTAGGCGGGTTTATGGCATATCTGCGCCGGCAGAGAACAGAGTTGGCCGCGATGCAGAAACGCTGGCAAACAGGCTGGCTGGCATCTCGGTCCTCATCCTTGGCTTCCTCATTGTCTTCGTTCAGTTAGCTGGTTCCACTGCTCGGTGAACTTCAGCATGGGTAACGTCGGCAACGGTAGCGACGGTTGGCTGGCAGTCTTCTCCTTGTAGTAGCTGCAGTTCTTCGCGCAGGACGCTACGCACAAGTTTCCGGATGGCTCTGACGTCGTCTAAAAGTGATGTGCCACCGACAGAATTCCCTTTGCATCTGTACTGCGTGACGCGTTGCTTCAACGAGCGTTTCGTTGTGGACGCCTCTTATACAAATTTTGGCTACCGTCGTAGGTGACCTCCAAACAAGTCCGGAGAAAAGCTGTTTCTTGACCCAACGCAGGAGGTGCCGCACCTTCGCTGCTTCACTTGTTCTGAGGTCATCGAGCCTGAATGAGCACGACATGTCTTCCACAAACATGGCGACGCCCTTAATTGGCTTATGTGCCCTGTACATTTATAAAGAGCATACCTTCTCTTTGTGTTCTTCAATGGCGTATGTCTGGAGAAACTTACGCCGGAGCTCTCGCCGGATTTTTTTAGCGAGTGCTCATGATTCTCAAGCTATGTCAGAGCGCAATCTTCTAGAGAGTAGTAAACGTGGCTGTCTTGAGCTCGTTATCCCAATCGGTAAATGCGGCTGCACGATCGAAATACTTCAGCCTGTCCTTAACGTTCATAAAGGTGTCGCCGTGAAATGACCGTGGTGTGCGTGGCGCGTGGGAAACCCCCGGCTAGTTGTAGCAGGTGGTGGTGGTCATCACAACCCTTCTTGAAGTTGGAAGAAGATCGAACCCTGGTTCAGGCCCTCGGACAGCTCTCTTGTTAGACAGCTCTCTATCAGGAACCCTATGCGGTGCACTTCCTTATGTGCCACCCTTAATCATGCAACGCAACAACTCGGGTAGACGAGTCTAGGCCTGTTCGTGACCTGCATCTTCTTCGATTATGGGCAGATCGTCGTCGTGCTGAACGGGCTGTACACCGAGATACACGTTCACCGGAATTACGAGCTTGCTCAAATCGTGCAACAGCCGCTGCCCGCCGCCACGAATAGCGCCTTTCTAGACAAAGGTGGTTATATTTGGTGTGCGCCCATTGGACTGTCCTCAACGACATCTTCCATCTGGCAGACATTCCGCAGCATGAAAGCTGGTTCACAACCACCGGACACAGCCACTAATGCGTGCCTTGCCTCCGGCAAAACGCCACAATTGCACCAGAGGAAGCCAATTAACTCTTCCCGACGTTAGACCAGGCTCCACCTCGTTCATCAGCCAACTTTCCCCCTCCTGAAGCAGGTTCATATCCAGCTCAGGTGGCCATTGATGGCATACAAGGACCCTTTACAATGGCAGGATTTGTGGCCACCATCTACCAGGCAAAGTTGCGCAAAGCTCCTGGACCAGATATATACATAATAAGTGTTCAAGAACGCTGATGGCCCAGCCCTTCAGTTGATTCTTGATTCACTCAACGCCGTCGCCAAAACGCGTAGGGACAGTGGACAGCGACAGGCACGTGTATTGACATCAACAGGCACGCAACTAGACCGTATCAGTAACCTTAGGTCGATTGCATTGACTAGGACTATCTGCTAGCTGCTGTTGCGTATGCTCGATATTCGCCTGTAGTGGCGGCTTGAGCGCTACCTGTGGTAACATCTAGCTCAGTATGTTTTGGCCAACACCACGGTACAGAAGATGGCCTGGAACATCTTTGGAACATGGTATTTTTTGGTGGCAGATCTCGTAGCATAACAACGCTGCTAACCATGGATATGGATGTCCTAAAGGCTTATGGCCATGTCAGTCACTCAGCGATTCTTACCATTTTACGCCAGCTGAGAATTCAGCCATGGTCTGCAAATTGGTGAGGTCTTAACCCGATAGTCGTACCTTTCCTGTATGAATCGGCAAGGAACAGGTAGGGCACTTCACCTCTGAGCGAAGAGTACCCCAGGACTCTGTGTTTACAGCAGTGCTGTTTATAGTGGCACTTCTTCCCCTCACGTGGCAGTTAGCTACCATGGTAAAGATCTTCTTTCTCATTTACGCCGATGACCTTACAGTCTGGTAGGCGTATGCAGATTTAAACAGACGGAAGCCTGGCCTTCAGCCGCCCCTAGAGAAAACGAAACACTTCAGCCTGCAAAGACGACATTTAAAGTCAATTACAAATAAGTGGGGCCGATGTTGCCTTTGGTGGACGCTCCTCACCTTGACATTAAAAGGCCATGCCCGCAATCCCGCGTCGTCAATGCGAGTTCTTGGATTTGAACTAGACACCTCTGGGTCCGCGGCTCCATGGATCCGCCTTGTGCGCGGTAAAGCCTCGAAGATGCTGCAGCTCTTCCGGCGGATCTCCCAGAAGACTGGTGGTGCCTGTTGTCGCATGGCAAGCATCCTAGTTCGATCTTTCCTGCAACCCCAGCTGATATACAAAGCCCAGTTTCAGCATCTTACACGAAGGGACTCGGACCTACTGGAAAGTGTAAACCCAGAGGCTATGCCTGTTATCACAGGCCTGCCTCGACTGACCCTATTCCTACGCTACAAGCGGTGGCCAGCTCAACACCCCGGACGAGCTTGTGGAACAGCGGAGGAGGGCACATCGCCTAAAAACTCAAACAGTTCCCGTTGTTACGGCATGGGCTCACTAGGTCGATTCTGGGTCACCTGTTATATTACAAAAATCGCCTCACCTTCCCCCTTGGAGACGAAGTCAATCACAGACAACGGGCCATTGACCCGGATAGGCTGTTGTCATAACCAGGGACTGCAGCCCACCGGCACAACCGATGCACTGCAAGTTTACGTCGACGTAGGAATGGCCCAAATCCTGCTACACACCAGCCTTGCGTGCCCCACCCATCCGGAAGTGCAGAAGATCTCCTCATACCTCACCAAGGCACATCTTCCTTCAATCATGGCAGAACTCCTGGCCATCCGTGATGGGTTATCCTCATTACAGCCTCGCCTACGCATAAACTCGCCGTCGTGCCTTCACCTGTATACAGACTCCACACAGGCGGTCCGCGAACACCGAGGCACCGCCAAGTCGGTCGACTTGACGTGCGCTGCGCATCGCATTGTAAATTCATTTCCGTGCCCCGTGCGAGTTCTGTGGAATAGATGCTGACCATCACCAGAGGGTGAGTAGGCCGCTACTTCTGATTCAGTTGTCGCCGAGTGACGCGCTCATCATTCACAAGGAGTCTCTCTGGCGGCACACGCGTGCCCTTCTTCCTCCGCATAGGTCGGACCTTTCTGGCGGTTTAGCGTGTGAGGTGGGGCTTCGGAGAATCCACGTGGGCGCAGGTTGGACCCCTCCGATAAAGGCCTCATGGCGAACGCAAGTTCCTGCAGAAACATGCCCCTTCTGTAAAGCCCCTGCCACTGAAGTAAAGATGGACCACCCCCTGGGGACATGCACGGGTCTGCAGGCAGCAAGAGTTCGGCCCATGAGGGCCCTTGGGTACCACACAGGACGACCATATGGCCTTCGCCACTGGACGCACGGTCCCCAATACCGGCTCCTCCTGGACTTCATTGTAGAGACGGGACTACTTGACTACATTTAGTTTAGGGCAAATGATGTACTTGCGCAATAATAACAAACATTGTGAGTACGGTGATGATTATAGTGGGGGTGTGCTTGAAGTGTTTAGTACGTACCCACTCGGATGGATCGACCAGGGATAGAGTGTTCACTGGTACGCCTTTTGGAACGTATTAGATTGAATAGAGCTGGAAACCTTTTAGGAGGTTCGTCTTCTCGGGCACTGCTTTCGTCGGCCGTTCGCAGTTGGCGCGAGTGGGAACACAAATGTGCAGCAATAATAGAAGCCTATCATCATTTTAACTCTCATCACGCCACATCGCAGGTGCGATCACTCGCTCTCGTCAGCAAATTCACCTTCTAACCCGGCATAAATAAGCCGCACGTGGTTACTTCCGCGGAAGTGCGGGAAGGCATTGAAGAACGTAAGCGTTCCTATTAAGAACACAAGAATTATCAAAAATGACGTATACCAAACAGTTCTCTTGGAGTAACAGGTGTTTTCTGATATACATTCTGTGAAATATTTGGGGATGTTGCAGGGGGCTGAAGGCCTCTGTCAGGCCGCGTGTCCCAATAGTCCCAGAGGCCTCTCACTTACACGTGAAATAAAGTTTTTTTTTTTAAATAAGAGGTTGTTTTTGTCGATTGGTGGTTTTCGGTTTTCATTTCGGTCATTGCTTTTTGATTTTGGCAGAGGAGCACATTCTGCTTTTGTTTCTGTCACCATCGTTCTCACTGAAGTCATACTTCAACTGCACCCCTGTCTTTTTTCTTTTTTTCACATTATATATCGGAAATTCATTATCCTGTATTAATACATGTAGGGAAAAGAACAGTACTTTGCTAGTAATGAGTTTGCAACTTAGTGCTCGTATGTTTTTAATGAATTTGTTAACATGACATGTCGGGGATTTTACGTTCAATGTTCCAAGCTCGTACTCATGAGCCGGATCCTTGCTCTGAAAATTACAACAACAATTATGGTAAAAATTGATTCAAGAATGACAATTATCCTACTTCAGACTTCGTGTACACCATTATCAAGGTAGTTAACACAGTCTAGGCACTAAGCGCTGATGAAGAACGGCATATTGCCGCCACTCATTCGCTACCTTTCGGACAACAGACAACGTACCACATTTAGGAGAGGGAAGCAATGACATGGGGCCTAAAGTTTCTATCAGACTGCCGTAGCACCTGGAAAAGTTCTTTGGTGCCAAGTTTGGTCGCGACAAAAAAAAACCGCTTTTTTTGAGAAAAGCGTCTCAATGCAAAGTTGTGAAAATAAACTTAAACAATAATGCGCCCATCGCTGCTTCGTAAAATTTAGTCAGTCTAAGACTGTGCCTTTCTACTCCAAGCAAATTGTATGGCACCGAAGCAATATAAACCAATATTGCAAATAATAACACTACACAGCATGGTGCTAAGGAAACACGTAATCTCCTCCAAGGACGGGTAATGATGGTATAACCAACTTTTCATCAAAATACAACCTCGAGAACCGGCATAAAGCAATGCTAAAACTTACCTGATGCATGACGTGTGTAGCTTGAACTTGGAACCATCAATTGCAGGTTCGGCTAACCTTGGTCGTCTGGATCCACACAAGTTGCAGAACATCAAAATCCCTTGTAATGAAAGAGACTTCTAACAGCTGAAGAAAGCGAACTTAAAATTTTCAGGTGCTGGAAAACAAAGGCTTCTAGGAAATATTTTCCTTTATTATAGGTGCGTCATCAGCTTGACCTTAGCCTACATGTTAGCAGGACAAAACATACATAACTTCGCAAACGTGCCAGTAGCGAAGTCTTAAAAATCAGAATTGTATAGTTTACTTGCAACATATTTAAAGATAATATATCTATACCTTCGTCAAAAGCTATATCTTTGTCAAGAAGAACAAATAACCTACCACATTTCCCGCTTTGCCTAACTTGGCGTTCTTGACTGCGCACCTTCATTTTTGTGCTCATTCAACGAACCCCAATTTCCCTTTCTGGTTCGCTATAGATTCATATACGTATATATATAATAAAGGGACTGCCAACAGCGCAGAACAATGTATATATATATAATAAAGGGACAGCCAACAGCACAAATAATAAGGAAACCTGAGGAAGTGCAATAGTTTATTTGTCCTTATTGTTTTATACTGTTATGGCAATGAAGCTAACTTTTATTTTTTTATCAGATGCTAAGAAAGAAAGTGGACGAAAAGATGGGTCTACTGCGGTAACCTACATCACACCCATCAATTACATGTCGGAGTCACTATCCTGAAGCGTGGTCAGTGAATCAGTGGAGTTTGTATTGGTGCGCACGGTGCACGGCTACAGCACGATCCGCTGTTACGGCAGTTGCACGGTGTGGTATACGGAACGCGTTTTGGAAAGTACAATTGGCAACTTCGTGTAATGCAATTGAAAGAGCTAATGTTAATATCTTCAGGTGCAAACAGACCTCCCCAAAGAACAGATCACACATGCGGACACTCAAACAAGCGCAGACGCACACGCACGCACGTACACGCGCATAAAATAGGGCGTTTGCTGCGACTTGCGGCGATCAGCCCTTTCGATGTCAGAGCACCGCGCCAGCTGACGTAATTTCTGCTTGCTAAATAGCGGCAGGTGTTTCGATGCGTGACTAATAAAATGGGTGGGAGCGGACGGGAAAAGCATTAACGCAATGGAGGAAGGAAAAAGCGAGCCGAAACGTGTAGTGTCAGAACAGAAGAACAAAAATAAATTAGAAATGAAGAGAAAGAAAGCCACAGATTGCCGCACGTGACGTTGAAGGTGGAAGGCGACATCCTCTGCAATAATTTAAAGAAGAAAGCGCGCTCGATGTCTCTTCATTTCTTTCTCCGGGGAAAACAAGCCAACGAGAATATTTGAAACACGAAATTTCCAAATGGAATCAGTGGAGCTTTATCCAAGAAATTTCCATCCGGTGAGGTACCTTTAGTTCAGAGAAAATCTCCGAATTTTCTCAGCAAAGTCTCTCCGGTGGTGTTGTTTGTCTAGGACTAGTAATTGCAGGGCTGCCGTAATTGGTTGCATTTGTTTTTTATCGGCACAAACTGCACCCTGCTGTGAATTGCGTGCCCGCATTAGAAAGTTTTTGTTGTGTTTGCATTTCTGTAATAGCCTCAAGGCTTAGTAGACATTAGGCTTATCCGATCTATATCCAGGAAACTATAGGTTAGCCTTCCAGATAAAGTCCAACAAAGAACTGTAGGCAGGACAATGGAGCTACCGATGGTAATGCGCGTCTTACAGCAAAGTTTGGCCTGTTGCCATCAGACATTTCCTTCGAATGTCTTTAGTTCCAGGGCATGCGCATAATAGGTGGTGAAGGTTTGCCGGACCCATTTCCTCAGAACAGGTTGGATATTTCACGTGCCCTCGGTAGACCCCTTTCCAACCCCTCGTCCGGGCAGGAGTAAGAGCCACTCTTAGCCGGATCCTTTGCAGTACAATCGCCTCCACCCTGATAAGGTTGATGGGAAAAAAGCCGAACACGGAGGTATGAGAGCACCCGTTAGGCGTCGAATATCCTCCGTTGGAGCCATTCGCATGACCCTTGTGTCACCTGGTAGCTGCGGTGCGGCGTGATAGGGCCAGGACGTTGTGTGACAAGAAGTCAGCCCGTTCATTTCCTAGAATACTGGTGGTACCAGGAAGCTATGACACAATCACCTTTGATGGCTTTTTGCTGTGGAGCTGGAGCATTTGTTGGCAAATGAAGGGAGTCTCCGCAACCTGTTTCAGACAATAAATCACCTGCGTAGAGTTAGTATGAAGATTGATGGTTGTCAAGGCTTGACTGGAGGCGGCTGCACACAGCAGGGCGTCGTGTATCGTTTGGAATTTCAGCAGGATTGGGTTGCATGTGGCAAAGGCGTAGGGAATACGAATTTAGATGCTGGGATGATTGGGCCTAGTCCACGCTATCGCTCAACGTATTCCTGCGCACGAAGCGTCGGCGTATAAGGGGCATTGATCATGTGGTCCGTAGTCATTTGGCAGTGGAGAGCGCTGTACTTTACCCTCCTTGTTCCGCCGTTCCTACAGGTGGCTTGTCTTGTTGGAGGTTATGATCCTATAACCCAAGGGTGGAATGTAATCCGGACTTTCCGGAGGAGCCAATGTTCCCGGATTGAAGTGGTAGTACAGTGAAAGGCTGTTCTTCAGACATATATACCTTGACAATCGCACAGCTCGGCGTTGATTTATGGCCTACTCAATTGTATAGATCTGAGCTTGTTCTTGGAGGACCGGTATCCGGGTGATAAAAGGCTTCCAGTTTAAGATGTTGGGAAATGGTTAGACGGTGAAACTTGGCTTCATAAACCAATCGTGGTTGAAGCACAGCACACACCAGCCTCGGAGCGACCTCAGTTCTTGCACCGCCCGCTTAGGCGGAGTGGTATTTGCCGTTGTTTGCCTCACTGCTTTCAGCCACCGTGTAGCGGGACCAGCTTGGTGAATATTCAGGCAGCACGACAAAATGAGGGGGACCCCGACGCTGTTGAACGCAGACTTGGAGTGAAGGATCACAAGAAGGAAGGTTGTCAATTGTTCTCTCTCTCAAATCTCAACTTTTCTTACGGAGCCCGCCACATACATAGGCTGGGACAACCGCAAGTCGAACTCTCCTTGGCCAGATTTAATTCATCTATAACTTTATCTTACGATTTATTTAAGTATTTTAAAACTACCAACGCTGACCAAGCATGTCAACCTCGTTGTACAGGTTTGTTGTAGCTCTTGCTCTGTAAAAACTAACAATAAATTCTCTGTTACGCTGCTGTGCCAGCGGAAATGTATAGGTTCTGCGTACGGCTGCGTTCTCACTTGTAAGCTATTGCACTGCGGAGAAATCACGACAAACCCTAGGCCCCAATTTAGGAAGTCCTAGAAAGCCTTGTTCAAGGGCAGCAGGCTCTATTCTACGCGCTATTGCTCAGTTTATAGCACAGCTGGCTGAATTTAATGTAGCGATTAACCCCCTGAGCGTCAAAGTGAACGAGCTGGACAAGTCACTACAGAGCACGAGCTCCCCAAATATCAACGAGGATGCCATAGGTTACACCCTAGCTTTCTTACAGGGATCACTCGCCCCTCATTCCGACAAGCTTAGTGGCCTAGAAGACCGTAGCCACGGGTCAAATCTTGTGATATTTGGCTTACTCGAAGTTCGAAAAGAAACAGAAGCTTCTGGGCAAAAACAAGTAATCAAAGGTTTGTTCGGCAAGAAGTTAGAAGTCAAATGCTCCTCTGTAGGAAAAATGCACAGATACGGACGCAATGGACAGAACCGCCCAGTTTTTTACTACCTGCAAGGTTGTAATCAAAAAGTGGAACGAACTAAAATGCAAAAAAGCTAAGGGAACTAAAATCTCCTTAGAAAAGGATTTCTCTCAGTAAATCCCCCGACGGCGAAAACTGCTGCGGGAAAGCGCGTTGTTAGAGCAGGACAACGGGAGAAAAGTGTATCTGGTGGACGGCAAACTTGGCATCAATGTTGATGTATTCGTTTGGGACGACGTTCAAAACGCATGAACATATTCCAAACCATCTCCTTTTGGCAATGCATGACAAAATTCTAGAGTTCCTAGCTGTCATTGGTCTTGGTGGAAGACTGTACGACTGGAGTACGAGTTACCTGAAAGGACGTGAAATTTTCATCTGCATGCCACATGGATACTAAAATTACACCCCAGCTTCTAGGTGAGCTGCTCGACCAGGTGGGAACCACCCATGTAGCGCATACTGGAGGAGCTGAAATTGCTCACGCGACGTCCCTTGAATTCACACACGTGACTCTACAAAGAGGGAAACCAGTGATTCTGCTACCGGTTACCTGGAATTCGTGGGGGCGGTGTCCCGAACGGAGCAGCCGTGGACACGGACAAGGTGGAGCGGCGGACGCCTCCGCTGTATTGGATGGAGTGGAGTGGAGCGTCTTTTGAGGAGTGAGACAGCGGAACTTAACCACCCTGTGTGGTAGCTCCGGGCTACACCACCGCGCGACACAAGCGCAGACACCGACACAATTGCGCATGTGAGCTTAGTGATTCCCATTTATACCGATTTAAATTAGTTAGTTTAGTATGTTTCAGAATGACGAGAAAGCTAAGGAAACTTTTATCAGCGCTATTTATCAGAACCAGTTGCTCCTTTGGCCTTTTGTAATACCTCTGAAAATACAATTGAATCGGCATTCACCAATTTAGGAAACGGAGTAACATTCGTGGCAAGCAGTGCGTAAAATGTAGCGTTTCTCTAGCGGCCAGATGTCTGCATGTTGCCTCTACATTTTGTTTTCCCGCCCTGAAAACCAACCTTTAACGTATCTTTGCCGCACGACCACTTAATTCCTTCGGGTCCGAGTTAACCAGGAGGTGCTGTCGAACAAGTTATTCAAGCTGTGAAAAGGAAGCGCGCACTGGACGCGAAGCTGTGCCAAAAGGTACCCAAACAACTGTTGCTAAAGCAGACAACAAAGCCGTCCCACCGGTGTGAGCAGCGCACGGGGAAGGCTGGGTAACCACTCGCCCCGCCATCTACACTGTACTCCGTTAGTGAAAACCGCCCTTCTCCTCACAACCGCGTTAGGAGTTTCTTGTCCCGCACGCCACGAAGGAACCGTTGCCTGGTAGACGTAGAAAGCGTTGCTTTAAAACACCTCTCAGAAGAGACACCACCCGGAGATTGTGCTTGCTATTTTGTTCAAGTGTATTTGCTCAATTACGTAACCCCGCAGCTTAAGCACATCAACTTCACCCGAAACCTGTTTGGGGAACATTCCAGTGTACTACGACGAAATGACCTGAATATTAGTAGTAGAGGTTAAATACTTCAAACGGACAAATGCAACGGAGCGGCCACGAAGTGAACGAGGCGACCGACAACAGCATCTTTCTAGATGCGTGGTCACACTATTCGGTCGAACAAAAATTTGTCGGCGAAGCTCTTGAATTGCTCTCTGTGTCAGACCGCCCTGCTCGTATCCCGGCTCAGGTCACACTGCTCCTGTAACGGCTCAGGTCAAAAAATGGTCACTTATTTGCTGACTTCCTTGTACATGTCGTCGAGTGTTGGTAGTCTTCTGCCGGTACTACCTCGTATAGGTCTGTCGTCTTTTCCCACCCACCTCTAACGCTCTTCGCCTGCCGTCTCGCTGCACTCTCGAGACACACGGTGGAGCTTTGCGTAAATAATTCGAATTTTCCTTGCGCTTCACTTCTCGCGCGCCTTGTACTGGAACCTTTCATTATTGTTGAACCCTTTGTAATGCCACCTAGAGGTCTAGGGTTGAGCGGGAGCATCTTTTATATTTTTGGATCAACTATAATTTCGACGCCTTTTTTTCGTACAGCAAAAGTCAAGCAGCCATGTACTTCTTATTTTAAGAACACTAGAAATACCCGTTATATATTCACGTTTAGCCTCAAATGTTTATAACGACAAGTGTAAAGTGGGATTCCAGATTCAAAGCTTCCGAATAGTTTTTCCTGTACGAACACCTCGTTGAGAGACTGTTTTTACATTTTGCTAAGCGGCTGAATAGAGGTACAGACAGATGAACACAAAAACAAAGAGACACACAGGCATACCAAAACGATCGCGTATAAGTAGCCCTAGAACGGCTATCGTTTTTATAGCTGGACGGCTTCCTACAGGCAGTGGGGTGGCTACCCTACCCAACACGCCGACGCAGTGCGTGTCCGCGGACAGTTCCCTCCCTGATTAAATCTATTTCCCTCTATACTGAAATTGCTGCCTTCTCTCCAGCCACGCGATGGCAGCGCAGCGGTAACAGGTGCAGCCGTTCATCCGTGCGCGCATGTGGGCTTCATATTCGATTAGCCTTTATTATATTTATGGCAGAAAGGAAAGCTGTGGCTGCTGCTACAGCGGATTTAAATGTACTGAAGCTTTAGGTCTACATTAAAAAAAGGAGAGAGGAAACGCACCATGAGATTTTTGCTGGAGTTCATCGGGCTCAGAGGCTGATCAACCGGTACATTACGTGAAAAAAGACGGATAAAATGATACCCTCCGTACCGATTCAATCACCTGTAACCATTGGCGGGAGGAACACGAGAGTTTAGCGGATTGCTATGCGTTCACGTAGAATATTGTTATAGAATAGGCCGTATACGACGGTAATCTAGCCACTTAAGTACGAGAGTCCGATACGGCGTTTTCAAAATACGGTAAGACAAAAAATTGGCTCCAATCCACGCCGTGAAGCTGCTACGAAAGCAAAGCCTAAAACGACACCCACAACAATTGGCCATGCGACGTCACTTGAATTGACATATGTTTCTCTACAAGGAGTGAAAACAGTGATTCTGCTAGCCTTGCCCTGGAATTCGCGGGGGCTGTGTCCCGAAATGAGCAGCGTCGGCAACGGCCGGGCTCGAGCGGCGGACGCCGCCGCTGCAGCCCTGCCGTGAGTCGGGAGAAAGAAAACGTAGAGGAGCGTCTTTCGAAGGCTGAAACAGCGGTACCTAGGAATCCTGATGTGCTAGCTCGGGGCTACACCACTGCGCGACGCAAGCGTAGACACCGAAACAATTCGGCATGTGAATTTAGTGATTCACATTTACACCGATTTAAACTAGCTATTGAGTATGTTTGAGAATGGCGAGAAAGGTTAGGCAACTTTTATAATCGCAAATAATCAGAACAAGTTTATGCTTTCGCCTTTTGTAATACCACTTCAAACACAATCGAATCGGTATTCACCAATTCAGTAAACGGGTTACCATTCGCGGCAAGCAGTGCTCAAAAGGTAGGGTTTTTGTAGTGTCCAGATGTCTGTGTTGTCTGTGCATTTTGTTTTCTAGCTCTGAAAACCAATTCCTAACGTATCTTTGCCGTATGACCATTGAATTCTGTGGGGCCCGGGTTAACCAGGAAGGGCTAGAAAAGAAATTAATCAAGCTGTAAAAGGAAGCGCGCAATAGACGCGAAACAACTGTCGCTACAGCAGACGACAAAAGCCGTCCCACCAGTGTGAACAGAGCGCAGGGAACGCTGGGTAACCACTCTCACCGCCATCTACACTGTGCTCCGTGAGTGAAAACCACACTCCGCCTCCCCAGCCACGTTGGGAGTTTCTTGTCCTCCACGCCAGAACCGTTGCTTAGTAGAAATAAAAGCTTTGCTTTAAAAAACACGGCTGCTCTCCTCGCGATGCCACCTATACGTATAGAAAGTGCCGGATACACCCACCGACTGGCAGATCGACTGCACTGATTTATGAACGTCCAGCTTCACCTGCTGAACCTAGAGGCTTCATATCTAGGGAGTACTTTTTCATCATGGCGTAGGGGCTTACTAAGGCGAGATGGTCGAAAATTGCATTGCTAAGCGAAGAAAACAGGAATATTGTGTTTTCGCAAATTCGTGATTACCTTTATCGCCCTTTGAGATATCGATGCGGCTTTCTATGATATATGTATCACGTAATGTATCTGAACAGCAGTGTTAGATTTCGTTCTTACCAATCCCTATAATGTGAATCTGCATGGGAGCAGAAATTGGATGTTTTAAACCGAAGCTTTATTGTCCTTATTGGTGCCGTTATACGCCAATACGACATGCAGGAAAAAGCAACTTTCTCTGACGATGATGATGAATGATCATGGGTGAAGAGAAAGAAAAAATTACGGAACTTTACACTCATACGTAAGACGTGAATGTAGCGAAGCTGTACGCAACCTCAGCGACCATCATGCTGGTTTGTGTGCGTGATTGCAGCCCATTTGCCTCTTCTGCGCTTGTGAAACGACCTGTACTCCATCATTGTTGCTATAAGTGTGAGCTTCCTTCATTTTTTTGCAAGCGAAAATCTTTGGACATCACCTTGACGAGCCCTAACCTACGACGTGTATTTCTATTCCGTGCAAGTGTCGCCACGATTACGGCGAACGCTGGCGTTTTCTCGTTCCGGGCAAGTTTTAGCACGGTTTTAGTCTTCTTCGGTGGGTATGCTTAGCTGGACAAACAAGCGCCGAGGACCATGGGCGGCTGTCGCGAGGCATGCATACACGGGGCTCGGCATTTTTTTCGTTTTCTTAACTGCCGGAAGGTCGCTGCGATTTTGGTAGGTAGCTTTACTTAGCTTGCAAATGTGCGGCGGGGACATTGGGCGCTCGCCACGAGACGCGCACAACGGAGCGCTCGGCATTTTCTTGTTTTTAGATGCAGAGCATCTGATGCACTCGCCTTGTCCCTCCGGCGTCGTCGTCGTCGTCGGCGGCGGCGGCGGCGTTGTCCACCCCTCTCCCATTCTCCTCGCCGCGCCGGCTCCGCTCTCCACCGCTAACCCCCTCTCCTCTGCCATAGCGAACACTCTCTCGCGAGGGGCATTGAATTGGATTCGATTGGATTGGCTTGGCTTGGCTTGGCTTGGCTTGGATTGGATCGAATTGGATTTGGATTGGATTCGATTAAAGTGCATTGTGTTGGATTGTGCTGCGTCATAGCCGCGGCACCTTGCGTCATAGCCGCGGCAGATGCGCTGGGGCCGGCGCATGTGCTGTTTTTCCGCGGTTTCCTCTCCTTCGGGCGCGCTGCGCATATAGCCGGTGTACCGTTCTCCGGCGAAGCAACATCCACGCATGGCTCAAACACCTAGAGTCCACGCCGCTTTACAAGTACGCCAACGTCGTCATCGACTGGGACCGGCTTACCCAGTCCCCTCAACGTGATGCGCGCAATAAAACGCGGTCCCTTCGCCGCTCCGCCCTATGCGTCGCATCTACACAGGTTCCCGCGAGGGGAGGTGGAAGTTTTTAATGCGGAGCATTTCTTAGGCTCGCGATGTCACTCGTCGATGTTGTCGGCGCCGTCCACACGTTCACTGCGCATGCGCGTCGCGTCGAGGCGCAGGTGCGCGTCTCTGAAACGACCTGTACTCCATCATTGTTTGCTATAAGTGTGAGCTTCCTTCATTTTTTTGCAAGCGAAAATCTTTCGACATCACCTTGACGAGCCCTAACCTACCACGTGTATTTCTATTCCGTGCAAATGTCGCCAATCTTACCAAGCGGCTTACGCAGTCCCCTCAACGTTATGCGCGCATAAAACGCGGTCCCTTCGCCGCTCCGCCTATGCGTCGCATCTAATCAGGTTCCCGCGAGGGAGGTGGAGTTTTAAATGCGGAGCATTTCTTAGGCTCGCGATGTCACTCGTCGTCGATGTTGTCGGCGCCGTCCACACGCTCACTGCGCATGCGCGTCGCGTCGAGGCGCAGGGGCGCGTCTCTCCCCCGTACCTTCCTCACTCTCAACAACAGGTGCGGCGGTGCGGGAGGAGCGCGTGTGCTCCGTCGCTCTCAACAACAGCTGCGGCGGTGCGGGGGGAGCGCGTCTGTGCGCGCATGCGTCGTAGCTACCCGTGCGCTGCGTCGCGCTCAACAGTAACGGCGGCAGGGCGTGCACACGTGATAACGGCGTGGTGGTGCGTGGAAAGTTCGCGCGCTTGTGTACGGAAGTGTGCGCATGCGCGTCTCTCCCTATACTCCTCTCCCTCGAACGCGGGCGGTGTGTATATAAGTGACGGAGCGCGCGTTCGGAATTCAGTCAAGGGCGTCTTTGCTTGGCTTTCGCTTGACTTGACGCTTTGCTTGACGGCACCAGCAATAAAGACAGACTTTTACACTCCTTGCCTTCGCTTCTCCTTCATTCAATAAATAAGAATAATAAGACGAATAACAATTAAGCATTCCCCAACCATACCCAATTACGCAACATTCACGGATACCCCCACCACTCGGCGACGCATTTACTCGAGTTCCCCCCGTGGGAAGATGCGGGCGGGTTTTTTTTTATCCTGCCGGGTGGTCGACGTGTGCCACGCGCTCACCTGCGGTGGACCTTTCCTCGGTATTTTTAACTGCTGAAACCCAAAATAACGACTTCCTAACCAGCTTCGCCGTTAAAAGACGCTTCTCTTGGCCGGAATCAAACCTCGTTCCCTCACCTTATGATGCCGGCGTCTAACGACTGGTATATTTTCGATATGCTCGAAGTGGTTTGGAAAACTCAAACGCCAACTCTTTGAAGAATACGTCACGAGAAGAATTCGCTACTCTGCATGCCGTTAAGCGGTTCGCCGTAAGACGTTAGGACTAACTTCCCATTTGGTGTTTATGACGATAAGCCTAACGTCATATTCTGGTGTTTAACACCTCTAAGCGGCACCCATTCTAAACATTATTCACTGAGCCCCAAGCAGCAAGTACCGACTTTCGCCCTACACCCCAAACCCAAACGTTACGTCTACGTTACTTTACATCCGCGAGTAGCTTTCGAGAAAAGTTGTGCGTTCCTCCAGAGCAGCACATACTCGCAGTGTGGAACTGCATAACCAAAGAATCTATCACGACAAAGTTTCGCGTTCAACCATGGTCGTCTTTAGACGGAGTGGACACGATTTTTTTAATGTTCCCCAGTATATGTTTGACCAATTAGTATACCGAAAAGCTTTTTTCCGATAAACGCTACTCGCATATCAAAACACCGGAACAATTTAGCATTCAACCCTGGGATGCCGCTTTGAGGGAAGAAGAATTATTTAAAATTACACCCCTAACGCACTCAAAATTACTAACAGGTGATATCAACACCGAGGGCAATCGCTGGTCCTAGAGGCTTGAAGTCTTGGGAGTACATTTCCATTGTGTTGTATATATTAATTATGGATGGATTTTTAATTAGTACACAGACGGAGAGAGAAAACGTTTGTAATGTGTTTTTCATAAAGTGATCAGTATATCGCATGCACGTACAGAAATAGTATTCGATTTTGATGACATAGATAACCCATTCAATGTCTAAACAATACTGATGGTTTTGCGGCTGAGTAACACCAAATAGAAATATTTGAGATTTGGGATAAATTATGCATTTTAAGTAAATTCAAAATGAGTATTTAGCTCGTTGATACATTCATTGGGTTTCAGTTTACAAATGTGATCCACACAAATTTCAAAAAAGCAACGTCGGGATTTTGTGCCAGAGAACATATAACAGTGTTACGGTTTATCTGATATTAACATCCATGGCTAAGATAAAATGACTATAACATTGATGCCACCACCTAGCACAGGAGAATTTCATTTGCGGCAATACATTCTTATTAGTTTCCACGAGCTCAGTTAAGTTTCATTTTATTTGCAACCACCCTAAGGAAACGAAAACAATTGGCCTTGCATCGGGATGCTTCGCTCAAACTACAGTCGAAACCAAAGAAGCAAGGTCACTCACACCCGTGATAAAAACTAACTTGAATATCACTTGTGCCTTTTGACACTTTTCGGAGCCGAAACCCGTTTGAAGGACCTAGCGTATGCTGGAGTAGCGCTTTTAGGACTTTGATGAACTTGATCCTCTTTTCTCCCCTCGACCTAGGTGAGAGTGTGCTAGCTCGGATACTGTAGCGGGTGACAACGTTCTTCGTTCTCGCTGGCAGAGACGGCATGTAAAATTGGGGGCTAGATTTGAAAAGACAAAACTTTTCGTATTCTGGCAGCAATGAACCGACAGCACAGATAGCAGTGGCCACGCGCGACTACACGCCGACAGACAGGCCTAGCACCTATCCGACACCGCACTTACATTTGGAAACGCACGGTAGTTTGAAGCACGGGTGAAATGAGCTAAATTAGTGTATTTTTCCCGCTGCTTTTCCAAAAAAAAACGCAAAAAACGATGACTCATCGCCGTAGTGAATTTCTTACGTCAAGGTTAACCGTCGGAACGCGTCGTTACATAGATGTCGCAAACACATCGACTTCAATGGGGTCTGGCAATGGGGAATGTGAAATCGTCGTTAAATCCAGTAATTCGTTTCACAAAGGTTTGTTACATCCAGGTGTACATGCAGTACATTCGTTTTCTGCAAACGCCAATTTATCAAATAAACCCAACTTCGGTTTTTTTAAGGAGGATCAATGACGTGTCCTAAGTAACAATACTGATATGCGCTAGTGTGCACCTATTTTTGTTTCCTGTAGAATAAACACCTAACAAATTTTATGAACTTACAAAATAAAACCACACTTAACAAACGGAAGATTCCGCCGGTGGATCGCAAGGCTGGTGTCAGACTCGTTCTCCGACTGCATTTGTCGGCAGCTCCAAACGGTGAACCGGTTACTCTACGTTCACTTTAATTCGGCAGTTGTAGTTGTGATACCGCCGTGGTAGCCTCTATAACAGGGTGGTTGGGCAACTCAGGAGTGAATCGACAATTCGACTACTAATCGGCTCCACCGTGTTCTCGTTGTGGGAGTCGTGTCGGCCTAGTGCGACGAAACGGAGCGCAAGTAAACGAGAAGAGGAACGAACAAGTAAGAAAGAACGGCGCGCTACTAGGAACGGAAGTTTTATTAAAAACACCCAAATATAGACAGTGCAGCCACAAAAGTGTGAAAGACAGAAAAGGCAGGGTGCGGCATGATTCAAGGGCCGTGCACGTGCAAAGCCGCTATTTTTGGCACGTCGTAGAAAACAAGTTACCTGTTTCGGCAAAGATATAAAGGGGGAACTTTCCATCTGCGCATATTCTGTTCTTTTTTGTGTTTTTGCATATCGTTGAAATACCAATTGAAGTCAAAATTTGTTCTCTGGGTGAAAAAGTGTTTGTTGGTGCCTTTCTCCACGTTCGACTATGCCATTATTAAAGTACGGATCCGCTCGGTCTATGCCCGTACATGATTGTAGCATGGTATCGTGCTTCCAGCCGTGCCCTTGTGATATTTAGTGCTAATTCTCTGCTCTTGTTCTTGCGACAAAAATGAACACGCTAAAAGCGAATAGATTTCCTTACAACATTTTGTCAGGTGGCAGCGAAAATGTCGAAAAATACGTGACATTGGGACGTCATTCTGCGTCTCACAAAGTCGGGTTATTTTGTTGGCTTATTTTATGCTTCCGTTTTTTTTGTATTTACAGTATCTGCGAGCCAGCAAACCATTAAACTAGAACTGCATTTTACTCTGTATAATATGGCATGGTGGATATTGAAGTTGCATACTTTTGTATTTTTTGCACTACTGAAACTATCATGAAGCGTCATTGGCATGCCATGTGTACTTTTGAAGTATTAAATGAGGGGTACCAAGTATTGTTTCTTGGTCTTCTTTTGAGACATGCCTTTGTAAGATGCCTTTGTTTCTTCTCAAAACGCTCCCAAATGTTTGAGAGTCGAATAGGTTCGTTAGCTTGATCACATGCTGCTAACATGTACGAGGGCCATGATGCAATTCTAAGCGGTTGATAGCCGCTTTTCGCCTGAGGGTCCCCAAGCCCTGTTGGAGTTGTGGAGAATAAACTGATTTTGGTTTGATTTTTCATTTTGAATACAAGTCCGAAGCAAGAAAATGGGAGGTTGCTGAAGTTCCGTAAATAGAATGAACCTTGCAGCAGTGCATGAGCTCCCGGGTGTATGAATATAGTACTAGCAAGTTAATTACCTCGACGTCACATAACTGACGGCTTTGCACGTGCAGAGCGCTTGTGTCCTACTTTACCCTCAATTCTTGTTTCTGAACCTTTATGTCTTTTTGTGAAGGAAAGTTTGACATCCACCTAAATGCAGCCATACGACTACAAAGGGAAGCTATACAGCTTTCTCAGAAACTTCACAGTTGAAGAAAAATTCGTCCTGTCCAGGACCAGGACGAATTTTTCTTCAACTGCGAAGTTTCTGACAAAGCTGTATAGCTTCCCTTTGTAGCCGTATGGCTGCATTTAGGTAGATGTCAAACTTTCCTTTAGAGAAACTTACTCCACCTTCGGGATTTCCCCTAAATCTGGTCGATTTATGTCTTTTTGTGTATATTTCCTCTTTCTTTAAAATAAAACGTCAGTTCCTCGTAGCACGCCATACCGTCTTATTCGTTCCCCTTCTCGTTTTTTCGAGGTGCAATTGCGCCTAAATGCAAAACAGGAAACATCCAATCTCTAAGTACGGTTCCGGCTTATCATATGTTAAGCTGCAAAATGCAAAACAGGAAAAATCTAATCTCTAAGTACGGTTCCGGCTTAACATATGTTATTACGTTCCAACAGTGAACCCTGCCATAGAATGTGGTCTTTTTCTGGCTGCCTGTTTTTCTCTAGTGTTTCGATAGGTGCAACACTCGGTATGAGCGCATGCAGTTTGTTTCCGGGGGAACCTTAAGTAGCGAAAGGGATCGGCGGGTACGCGTGAAGTACACGTTGCTAAAAATCTAGTGCGCAACCTTATTTCTGGCTTAGCCATCTGCGCTTATTTTACTCAAGCAGATGTTTTGAGCAAAAAAATGACACCAACGGAAATTTTACTTTTTTCACCTTTTTATTGCATTGCCCTGCTGTTGATGCTCGCTGATTCGTTCGCTCGGTTTTAACGCAGTAAAGAATAGGTGGCATTAGGCGAAGTATAAACCTAGCGAACAACGCTGCGCATTTCACATAGGAATCTGTCTCTTTCGACGACTCTGCACAGATGCCGGCTATCAGCCCTCAGAGTGACCGCGCTGGACGAGGGGCAATTACAAATAGTCCCACGCCATGTCTACGGAAGGAAGCAGCGCCCGCCCGCGCGATGCAAACAGTCAAGAGGTACCTTTGGTTGCTGCCTATGATTCACAATGAGTTCTGGATTTCAGCTGGGTTTTCTCTACTACAGCCCTTTTTCCCTACCCTGGTGAGTAACAACGGCTTCGTACATACGCGTAGCTATACAGGTATCTTTGTTTGGAAGACTTCTGAAATAATCAGTCCCGCAAAATGCGAATATGCTGCGGCTATAATTGGGTGAAGATGTCGGTACTCTGAATTTTAAAAGCTGCAGCACGCGTTCTCCTTTCCTAAATATGACCCAACGAAACAAGAACCACGATGTAGATATACGTCTCCACTTTCTTTCTGTCTTTCCAATTTACTTATCTGTTGCAATGGTAATTCCCGCCGGGTGGGATCCGAATCCACGAGGGACCTTAAGGGAGCTTAATAGGATTCAACGCTGGTCTACCACTCTCGACATGTCGTAGAAACTCGAGTCACGGCCCGGGGTTTAAAAAGACGGTCCCATACACCCCGAGTAGTCCGAGTGGCGCTAGTTACCACCTCCTGCCTCTGATGGAGTCGAAAAGCAAAAACGCCCGTGTGTACGAGATTTCGGCGCACGTTAAAGATCCCCAGGTGGTCGAAATTAATCCGGAGCCCTCCACTACGGCGCGCCTCATCGCCTGCGTTGCGTCGGCGCGTTAAACAATACAATAAAAAAAAATCAAATCAATACCACCTCCCGCCCCCCCAACGCAGGGAATAAAAATACCTTCTCATACATACCCCACAAAGTGGAGGGGCAAATAGCCCCGCCGGTACTGTAGCGGTCGTAGCAGCGGACGCGTATTCTGTAGGTCGTGGGTTCGGATCCCACCCGGCGGGCAGTTTTTTTCCACTTTCTTTCTGTCTTTCTACATTCCTTATCTCTTTCAATGACCTCCCACATCATCCCCTTTGCTTTCCGAGGTTTTCTTGACTGCCAACCCTTATTTCTGTCTTAATTCAACGAGCCCCTCATTTCCCATTCTGATTCCTTATATATATATATATATATATATATATATATCATATATATATATATATATATATATATATATAATCATACGTGGCGGCAGAGCGAATGACTAGAACCATGTTGAAGATGAAGCGATGTATTAACAGGTGGATTGATCTATGTACAGTATTTACATGGCTTTCATTAGAGAGCCCACGCCAGCAACTTCGTTGTCGTCGTCATTGTCGTAGTCCTAATTGGGTCATTACCCTGTGGGGTATTGTCCTCGTATATGTGAGTTCCGTGACATGACCCCCCGGTCAAGCGAGAACGTCCCGGTCGAAGACGCGGTAGGATGAACTTGTGATGCGGATTAGGAATGCGATGAAAATGTGCAAGGAATAATCGCTTGCCGTCACGAATGCCGATGATGTTCTTGGGGTTGCTGGTCCCGCAGCAGCGATGTCGTCATGCGTGACAGCGTCGGCGGTTGTAGGAGCCACGTTGGGCGGAAGGGCTGGGGATACGACATTTGCGGCTTGTCTCGTCACGGCGGTTCTCTGCAGTTCTTCGTCGGCGTCTCACGGGCTGGGGTACGAGGCGGAGGTCATGGTCGAGCTGTAGTCACGGCAGGGCTGGGGCTGCCCGGCGCGGCTCCCTTAACGTTGACGGCTGGGTCCACGCCGATGGCATGCAAAGCTGGGGCCAATAGGAGATGTACCTACCCCGCACGCTCCACCAAATGTTACGTGGCGGCAGAACGAATGACTAGAACCATGTTGAAGATGAAGCGATGTATTAAAAGGTGGATTGATCTATGTACAGTATTTACATGGCTTCCATTAGAGAGCCCGCGCCAGCAACTTCGTTGTCGTCGTCATCGTCGTAGTCCTAATTGGGTCATTACCCTGTGGGGTATTGTCCTCGTATGGTGTTCCGTAGCGCATGACATTATATATATATATATATATATATATATAGATATATATATATAATATTATATATATATATATATATATTTCTATATATATATGATTATATTATTTCTATTTATTTATTTTTTTAATTATTATTTATTTATTTGTTTATTATTTATTTATTCATACTGCCTATACCATGAGGGATTATTGCAGGAAGGCCAAAATAATACAAACTTTATCATAATACCGACATGCAACGTTTACACGTACATTATACAAAATTTAAAGAAGGCAGTATCGGTTTGTGCCCCTATGTGTATAACAGTTCAGCATTAGTACATCACAAGAATCATGCAGCTGCATACAGTGTCTGAAATACTGAAAACAAACAAACAAAAACAACAACAACATGATGCGAGCTGCTGCAATGACTGAATTACTCCGAAGTGCGCAAGTCATTTTCCAGCAAAGACGACAAGTTTCATAAGTAGGACTGCTCGTACGGAGGAAAGCAAGTTGTTTCATTCATGTATGGCAAGTGGAAAGAAGGAGAACGTAAAACAGTTGGTGCGGCATTGGTATTCTCGAAGCGTTAGTGAATGTGTGTGTCGTGCTGAGCTGGTTTCTGTTTTTTATATATACTTCGAGCTATCTATGTTTAACTGCTTGGCTACTAATTGTACAGTGAACTTGAATAATTGGGTAGTGGAAAAGCGGCGGCTGCTCCCCACGTTGCCCTTGAAGACACACAAGTTAACTGCCACGCGTGGCGCTGTTGTGCCCCGCCGGAGGAGATTCCGAGGCGGCGCGCGTTGAGCAAGGTGGCGCTATGCGGCAGTTCGGTGATTCACGTTGTGTTTTTATCTTTTTTAACCGCTGCACATGATCTTTTTTGTGTGTTTAATTACAAGAGGAGGCTAGCAGGCACTACACTGATCACTAAATGTTCTTGAATATTTCTTTTATTCGTAATTCGGAGAGGCTCTTATGCTTGCGAAGGTCTCTAATTGCAGAAGGGCAATGGCTCATGAAGTTTGAAAGGATTGTGCAATATTGTGGGGTGGGTCGGCACCCCTTATAAGTTTATGTAATCTCTAGAAATATTTCATGTTTGCGATTTCTTTTACACTGCTTTTGTTTGTTGACTTCCTAACTGTTCATAATTATCTTCGTCGGCAAGACCTTGCCAGCACGGAACTTGCGCATTTGTAATGCGGTAATTACTTTATGGTAATGGATGACCAGCATGCCGATGAACTGTGCAGTTGTAAAATGATCGGGGTATAAAATGTGCCGTGTGGTGATTTTCTGAGAATTACGGTTGCGAATGCTGATGCTTTTCGCTCACTCGACTGAAGTCCTTAAAACATGCCTGTCGTATGTAGTGTGTGCACTGCAAAGGCCTGGGTCAGGCAGCACGCATTTTCTCGGGCACGGGCCGTGCTCGGGCTTCAACAAAATTTTTTTGGGACCATGGCAGCCCGGACGCATGCCTGCAGTGGGTGAGGCCCGGAAATCGTGTATGACAAATTCTCAATTGCTGATACCAAGAAGTTTGCTCATTGATAGCTTACGTTAACTGAAAACAAAAAAGCGAAGTACAAAGTCGCTACGGCGCCGCTAAAAAGATATTTTGCCGATATTATCTAAAACTCATTGTCTGTGCCAGGATATTTATGTTGTACAAAGATCAGTCGGGGTTTTTAAAAAAAATTAAATTCAATATATTCAATCTATGCTCACGTTTTTAAGTTAGATACAGCACACTTTTTCGGGCTCACATTCAGTCTGTCGGACGCGGGCTGATATTTAAAGAGGGCCTCGCGAGCTTAGGCTTATTGTATGAAATTCTGTCGGGCAGGGACCTGGCTCGGGCTTTAATCCAAATATATTGCCGTGTTAAATAGTGACCTGTGAAGTGCTCTAGCATGGATGAAATGTCAAAAAAAACGTAAATGTTTGCGTACGTCGGCATGCCTAAGTCACGACGCTGTTTGCTTGGTTAACACGTGCAACACGGTATAATCAGCAAAAAAATGAAGAAAAAGAAGCATACACACGCTAGCCTCAATCCCTAAAGCACGGCACACGCGGTCTGCTAGGTTGGTCAAATGTGATAATAAGATGAGAAAACAGTAAATGCACAGGACATAACTACATATACTTTTTCACCAGGACCTTGGTTTATAATAGCCTTCTCAACGTCATTACAGCGCGAATTTGGCACACCGAAAATGAATTTACACAAAAACATTCTTTTTACTACTCTTAATCAATTATTAATTGTATTTGTTAAAAACCTCTGGATTTGAGCCATACCAAGTTCGTTTTTGGTAGGCTACATACGTGCGCAAAAACTGATATTACGCCTGCGGCAAGAGGTCCTCTTTTGTAATTTAAGTCTTTTTTTCATTTCTTTTGTGTGTTGCATATACGAAGAAGTGCATGTGCATGCCTATAAAATAATTTAAATAGTTCGAATAAAGAAAGGAACTACGCACCCTACGAAATCTGTATCCACACCGCTGCTGCAGCCCTCGTGAGGGCGACCAACGCAAAAGGGGACACTGGTGTGGGTACAGCTATAATTTAACAATGCCGCTCTGGTTTTTACATAACGCAGGAACATTCGTGTTGTTTTTGACTGACGTTAGGTATTGTAATACGAAACATTGCGTAATATTGTCGGAAAAAGTGCGGCGAGTTGGTGATGCTAGATGACCAACTCGCCTATATCCGTCCTTCTGCATTTCATTGCGATAATGCTGCGTAGATTACTTAGGGCGTGGTGTACTGCAGTTTCGTTATACGTAACTTTTTTTACTTGACCTTGAGTCAAACGTAACTTTAATTTCTATTCCGTTGAAAGAACTAGTTAACTCTAACTTCTCTTTTCTTCGTGCGTGACTAAATTTTCGGCTGTATAATACGACGGACCCAAATTCCCCTCCGCACTGCTCTCGTCCGCTGCGCGGGCCGGGCGCCATAACCTCACTTTTTTGGGTGTAATTGCGTAGGACATAACTCTAATTTTTCACTTTGGGTTACGTCGGACATAACTCTAGACACTGCGAATATTTTACGTTTCGGGGTATTAAGTGTGCCTAGAAGTGCACAGGTTTAAAATGATCGCGCAATGAAATGGTTCCGCGTGACTTGGTGATAATTGCGGTCGTGAATCCTGTATTCCTATACTTTTAGCTGACTTGACTGAAGTTCTAAAGACATCTTTCATGTGCTCTGCGTATATCAAATTAGGGAAAAGAAAACACAAACGTTTGCGTATGCCAGCCTGCTTAAAGTACGTCGCTGTTTCCTCGGTATATAAGCCGAACTTGATATATAGGAAATCAGCAATGAAAAAAAAAAAACAGAAGCATTCACGTACGCTGGCCAGACTAAAGCATGCCGCTGTTTCCTCAGTTGTCACAACACCAACAAAACTCAGCAAACAACGAAGAAAAAAAGTATCACGCGCTAGCCCGATTCCTAAAGCATCATTCGCGGTCTGCTCGGTTGGCCAATGCATAGAAAAAATGAGCGAAAACAACATAGCTACCTTTTTCTTAAGCACCTTGCTGTATTATATATCATTCTCAACGCGATTACAGAGCGCATTCGCCACACCGTTGATGAATTTAGACGAAAAAATAGCAGCAACCCCTCGAAGAGTGCCCACGACGCACGCCTGCCCGCCGCTTCCCCAGCCGAAAAAGCGCTCGGGCGGAGCACACGAGCGCCGCCTCGTGCGGTTGACACGAAGTGCCTCACTCGGAGCCCGCCGCTTTTTCCACTACCCAAGTATTCTAGTTCTCTGTACTAATTGGTATTGGCGGTGAGATTAGAGTTCCTCTATACAGAGGAACTCTAGGTGAGATGTTTGAGCGGCGCCCCCCTGTCTCTGACGTCGGCCTAGGGGCTCGCGCCGCTGTCGTCTGCTACACTCCGCTTGTGAGGGGCAGCAGTGCATGTGCTGGAAATCGCCCGCTTTGATTCTTTAGTGCATTAAAAAGCATATTTTTAGTAATTCAGTCATTTTTGCAAGCTTCTGACACCTGACACATCTGAAAATTTTCAAGCTGGTCCCCCCCCCCCCCCCCCAGTTTGCAACACACGAGGAGAGAAAAAATAACTTTCTTCAGAACATCGGTCGGAATCTCGTGTTCAAGCCGTCCTTTCTAGCTTATTCGCTAGGTTCAGCGCACAGATAAGTATTCAAATTGCATTGACTTCCCTACAGTATTTTTGAGATGCTCTTATGACCACTGCATAGTCTGCGCTCCGTACACGCGCATCGCACAGCAGGGACTAAAGCGGCTGTCTTCTATTTTTTTCGTGGTTGTTGACTTGTATCAGATGAATGTTTTTTCTGTCTCCAAAGCATTACTTTCATATTAATTTATTATTTATTTAATAACTGTCACAAACGTCTTATTAGCAGGTTTGGGGGTGTTTGGGAGGCTCACGAAAATCCTGAGGATACTTTCTTGAGGCTGTATGCATGGCATACGTTCCCTTCTTCACAAATTGGCTTCCGTTATGGCTACTTGCAAAAAAATTCATATCCGCAGCGTACGTTGTTTATTCACATGCAAATACAATGAGAAGGTTTTTGCTACGCCAACGCGATTGCGCCCCAGACACCGTTTCCCGAGTGTACTCGGAGGCGGCTTTTATGCTACGAATTTATATCGTAACCATTGTTATCATAACGAACTGACTCTGCATCTGAACAATTATGACTTGATTATGGCGTTTAAAGGAGCCATGAAGAGAAAACAAAAGTTTGCTTTATTTGAAAGATTAGGTGTTTCATAGTACCCCAAGCGCTTTCCCGGAAGCAAATGATGCTTTATTCACTGAGAAATAAGGCAATTTAAGCCAAAATTTTAAATCTCCCGCTAAAATTGCAGATTTCGTGACGTGAACAATGGCGTCATACGAGCCGGTCCATGAAACAGATACTTAGTATGTCGACTCCATATACAGTCGAACACGGATATATCGAACTCGAAGGGGATCGCGAATTAGTTCGATATATGAAAAATTTGATATAAAAAAATAAAGGCCCCGAGACCTTACCTGTGGCGGACGATCACCTACAATCGGCGCATTCAAGAATGACAACTAATTCCGCACACACGATGCAACGGAACTGGTTTATTTCCGTGAAAAAAAAAATCGCTTATCTTGGCCTGCTTCTTCGTCTTCGAAATGAAGTTGAAGACGCGCCTCGATCTTATCGAGGCTGTCCAGGTGCGACAGCCCGGTTCCCTCCATGTCGCCACAACAACGGCGAATCAAGCCGAACGCTGCCGCCACTTCGGCGGCGGAGTACGCGCGTGTAGCCGCCGCCTCGTTCGGACGATCTTCGTCGCCACTTGAGCTGTCGGCCTGGGCATCCTGGGTCCCTTCGACCGCAGCTACAATGTCCTCGTCAGCGAGGCTCGCAACAGCCTGAACATTGCAATCCACTTCCACGAAATCGTCCGCAGACACTTCGGGTGGAACGGCAGCCGGGAAGAGTGTCGACAACTCGCGAAACGCGTCGTCTATGCGCTCTTCGTCGCCGTCTTCACCGGTTTCCGCAAGTTCCGCCGTCACGAAGCCTGCCTTCCGGAAGCAGTTGGCCACTGTGTCCGTCTTTACGTCTCGCCAGGCGCCCGTCAGCATTTGAATGGCACCAAGCAGGTCAACCTTCAGCTCGGTGCCCATGCGGAGGTTGACCAGCAGCCTATCAAGGAGTCGCCTCCTGTAGCCCACCTTGAAAGACTTGATGATGCTCTGGTCGAGCGGTTGCGGCTTCGCTGTCGTGTTGGCCGGCAGAAACTTCAGCTCGATGTTTTTGAGCTAGCAAGTGGTGTGGTGGGCCGAGCAGTTGTCCACAAGAAGGCAAGCGCGACGCCCCGACTTGCCCAACTCGACGTCCCACGCTTGCAGCCATTCTGTGAACAGCTGACGCGTCATCCACGCCTTCTTGTTAGAGGCGTAGCGAACGAAGAGCTGATTACCGTTCTTGAAACAGCACGGTGCCCTTGCTTTCCCGATCACAAAGGGCTGAAGCTTCCGAGACCCATCCATGTTGGCTGCCAGCAGAACGCTCACGCGGACTTTACTCATTTTGCCGCCGTGACACGTGCTGCCCCGGACGTCGAGAGTCTTGCTCGGCAGCATTTGCCAAAATAAACCGGTCTCGCCGGCGTTGAACATTTCAGCGGGTGAAAACTCGCCGAGATTTTCGGCCACTCCTTCGTCAACCACTGCTGGATGTGCTGGCTGCGTACGGCTTCGCTTTCACCAGAAACGGTTTTGCCGACGACGATGTAGCGTTGCTTAAATCGGTGAAGCCACCCGGTGTTGTCGCCGAAATTCTCCTCACCCAGTGCAGCGGCAAATTTGGCCTTAGCCATCAGCATTGGGCCATCCACAGGAATGTTCTTCGCGCGCACTTCTAAAAATCAGGCATAAAGTGCCTTTTCTACTTTCCCGTGGGCAGTAGCACGCACACGACAGGCTCCCGACGTTCGCTGCTCCGCCGCCTTTGCCTTGATATCCGCCTTGTTCTTCAACAAAGTGCTCAGGGTGCTGCGCGGTATCCCGATGTCGTCCGCCACCGTCGAACTTTTTTCGCCCGCCTCAACACGCTGTATGGCTTTTAACTTCGTCGCAAAGTCAAGGTTGCTCCGCTTCTTGACGCTGGCCATTGCTACACGAGAAGTCGAAAATTCAAGCAGTCCGCAGCGCCTTTGCACAGCACGCACGCTAAAGAGGAATGCGGTGGTACGCTACAACTAAGGGAAGTGAACTCCGCCAACAAAGCGCACGCGAACAGTCGCGATGGCGGCGATGGCTACCCGGGCTGCCTGCTAGGGCAGCAGCGATGTACGAAAGGCGCGAGCTGTGGTTGGCTGATCAAAACTCACAAAACATCAACAACAAAAAAGAAAGAAAAGGCGAAAAGAGGAGGCCGCCGGCGCCCAACAGCACAGTCCGAGCCCCCGAGCCCTCACGTTTTTCAAGCGTTTCGGGTGTCGGCGGAGGCGCTGTGCCGCGAAGGTGCACAGGTCACGGGGCGCAGCGAGTGCCGAAGCGCACCTTCCAGCTCGCGCGGCGTTCGATATATCCGATGGCGGGTAAAAATACCGTTCGATATAAACGTGCGAATTTCTATACTTTTACAAAGGATTTTCAAGGGGATAATTTACGAGTTCGATATAGCCGAAAATTCGATATATCCGTGTTCGATATATCCGTGTTCGACTTAGCACCCACACGCGGGAGTCAGACAGGAACCGGAAATCGTGCCGAAACCGAGACGGCGGCCATTTTAAAAATACTAGTAAAACCTTGTGCACCCGCACCCTATCATCGAATCGCCTGATCGGGAGAACAAACTCTCGCCGAGAAGCTCGGGCTTGCATTTAACAACCTCACACCACTCGAACGCTCAATGCGTCTAAGTGCACGAGCGGCAGGAGTTGTGGGATACGCGGCTGGACCGGAAAGCGACCATTCCGCGATAGCCACAACATACGAACGCCCAGCCGTCGGCACCGCTGCCTCGTCAGCCCCGTCGCGACGGATGAATACAGATTGGAACGTACGTGCCGTATTTTTATTACGGTTAGAAAAGTTCAATTTCAGTAGCAGTATCGCTTATGCCAGTTGGCCGGTGTCGTTTATGGAAAGCCGTTCACGCGTGCTCTCTGCTCCGACCAGAAAGATACGAGCGTCAATGGCGCGGTGTGTACGGCATCTTTCCCCCAAGGTCAGAGCGTTTGACGGCGATTTGACGAAGGCGGCGACGAGCGCCAGCATGTCCCAGGAGTGAGCTAACGTAAGGGTCCCTGCAGTAATTACTTCGTCGGAAATGAAGCGAGCACACTCGTACTTCCTTTAGCTCTCTTCCTCCTCCGTTTCAAAGTTCACAAAACGTAGCCACTTGCTTCGCCGAGGTTCGTCCTTGGGCAGACATGAAAGGAGATCTCCTTCACCGGCGGGGATGTCGCACTCCCTCGACGATTTGCCGTACTACATGGGCATTTCAAAACGCAGAGGCAACGAAATTTCATTGCAAAGTACTCGAACAAACTGAAGTTTTCAGTGGTTGTAAACTGGAAACGAGCTCG